>JAVQJF010080238.1:0-91943 GCA_036023855.1 Gadopsis marmoratus | reverse complement strand
AGTAATAGCTAGCTAGTAGCCTGGTCAGCTTTAATGGTTAAGTTAAGCTCGCAGGCTAATATTTACCAGCTGGCTAGCCGTTCGAGTTGGCTCCTTTTCTTTGTCCCTTTGAGCTAGCTTGCTACTCGCCGGTGCTAGCTCTTTCAGACATTTGTATATGATTGAGATGATATCGTACATGTAGCGTTAAGGCGTATCATATAAATGTGTAGCTAACTGATAGTGACAATGTTCGCAAGATATGCTTACTGACATACAGTATAACGCTGACTATGCTAATATAATGCTAATAAACGATGCTAACATGAACGCTGTTGATGTTGTTTGGGGGAGGGGATTGTTGCTACGTTAGGGCAGCGAATGTCAGTGCAATATAAGAAAAGCGTACATTTCGGTGGTCTCGGGTAACGGCTTTCCACGTACCGTTTGCTATTTTGAACGGCGTTTTTTTGATGCTAACGTTACAGAAGCCGGTAACCTCAGGCTAGTTCGCCCGAAGTTCCGTGGATTTCTTCTTAACGTTTGATTGTAGTGATCAAACTCGGAATGCAGACAGCTGCAAACATTGAAGTCTTAATGTTAGTACTATTCACGAATAATATTAATTGTTTGTGTTGTTTACCAAGTGATTCTAAGGGCTCGGTGTTGAGCATAGCAGGTGTTGGGTGTCTTCTTTAGTTGACAACTGGTTATAGCAGTGTACTCATCGGACTGTTATTGTCGTCAAACTGGTCTAATTTGATTTGAGCATGAAGATCACCCAAATGTCAAGCACTTGAAGCATGCATGTCTCGTTCATATCGGTGCTGAAGGATTGTTTCTGTGTATTTGTTCTTGCAGGATTTGAAAGCATTCTGGAGGGAATCTACGGCCCAATGCTGCTGAGCGACCTCAATTTATTTGATGGTGGGTCTTTGTGTTTGTACATTTTAATAAAAGTATTGATCTCTTCCTGTAATCACATGCATATTTTATAATTATTTTCAACAAAACTATGAAATGACCAAAACCAACAAACTATTAGTCAGTCTTTCACTATCTCCTGACTTTTCAACCATGTCTGTAGAACCAAGCACATCGGTTCCCACAACATAAATATGTAAAAATGTGTCGCACGTATTTAGTTGTTGTTTTGGACAACACCTGGGCCCTGATGTTTTAATTAAACGTTAGTCCGACGTGCGTTAACCATGCATTCGTTGGAATTTGTTTGGAATATTTTCAACCACGGATTGATGCACCTTTGGTTTTCTAGTTGGTGTTTTTGGCAGTAAGTTGGTGTCTGTGCATTTCAGTCACTGTAAACATGTATGTAGTATTCAGCGCCACATTCAGGTTTCCTGTTTGACAGGCATTTGATATTATTCGTTAGTTTTTCAAGTTGGACTCAACCTCAAAATGTTACTTATCTTGTATATACAGTTTCTAGTCATTTTAAAAGTGATTCATTTTTTTATCTTATAAAGTTATGGATAGGTACCTCATCTCCCCCACACCCTAAGGTAGATAATGTCAGACTGCACCTTGACGTCCAAAGTTTGGAAAAATCTTCGGCCTCAAAAGAAGAATAACAACTAAAGAAGTCTTTACAAAACATTTGCAGTATATTAAGCATGCGGCTATACCATAAAATATACCAGTGGCACCCCCCAACCTTGCCTCTCATTTAGGACGGCAGCATGATATCTTGGAGGAGCAGTCAACCCAAAACAAGATAAAAATATTAGCATTACATCGCAAACTGGCCCTTAATTGCTCCTGGTTAACGATAATAATAATAAGGTATCTTGGGCATCCTGGAAATTCAGTACAGCGACCCTGGTTTGATTCCAGCCCAGGTCCTTGGCTGTATGTCATCCCCCCCCTCTCTCTCTCTCCTCACCTTTCCTGTCTCTGTCTGCAGCTGTCACTGCCCAATAAAGGCAAAATGCCCAAAAATATATTCTTAAAAAAAACAACAGGATTTTATTTGCAAGATCATATTGCCTACATGGCACTGATGAAAATGCTGCATTTAGATGGAAATCTGACCCTAGAACCAAGGTACATCTAGTAAGTACAATTTCTGTGAAAAAAGCATCTGTGTGGGGCAGCCCAACCTATTACCCTGTACATCACTGTCTACTATGTGGCAGCAAACATTTGGAGTCATTTGGTCCATAGTATTTGTTACAATAATACTTATTGTTACTTCTTATAGCTATGAGGAAATCTGATTTTGTCTGCCTCTTTTAGCAATCAGGGTGTGAGGCAGACTTCAAAATTCATACCCTTTATTCAGGTACATATAATGCAAATTTATTGTAATTAATATATATGAAATGAATAAAATTGATTCTTATCAAGTCAGCTTTGGAATGTAGTGTATCGTGTATCTGTTACATCTCACAGGGATATGTGTATATATATATATATATATATATACACACACACACACACACACACACACACACACACACACACACACACACACACACACACACACCCCTCTTAACTCGTGGCAACTCTACAATGTCCATTAGGTTGTATTATGTTATCACAGGCCACTAGCATCACTAACAGCTAAAAGACACAGCTGTGTGCCACTATCTGTGGCCCCAATGCAGTCAGCAGTGCCATCTGGAGTTTGAGTGTGGCTAGACAGGAGCATAATCAGATGACGTGATAGAGACCTGGCTGCCATGATGAATTGCCTGGTGAAAATCCTGTTTGAGTGCAATTTGTTTGCCTTTGTAATTGTCAAAGTTTAAGTGTACTGATCTGGTGATTTTTAATAAATATCAGCCAAAGTTTCCTTAGTGTGGTTGTAACAGCATTTATTGTTGCCAGCTAACCGTATGTGTGTGTGTGTGTGTGTGTGTGTGTATATACAGCTCTGGGAAAAATTAAGAGACCACTGCAAAATTAACAGTTCTCTGGTTTTACTATTTATAGTAAAATTAATTTTGGAAAATTTGATTGACTGATCTCTTAATTTTTTCCAGAGCTGTATATACACACACACACACACGCATGTCCTTAAGTATTTGGACAGTAGTATTCCTGCCTTCAGTTTTGTCTGATGCTCAATTGGGTTGAATTAAAGCTGACAGTCTACTCTTCAATCACATTGCTTCATTTCAAATCCATGCTGATGGTGTATAGAGGCAAAAGTACAAAACCTTTCACTGTCCAAATACTTATGGACCTAACTGTGTGTGTGTGTCTCAGGGATAGATGCCAATATATTCAAGCACTGGCCCCAAGGGCCACCAAGCTCTAAAATTTGTAGCCAAAACTGTAATGTTGTGTACAAACAATACAGAAAAGGCAATTTAAAGCAACTTAACACAGCCTTCCTTTACCTCGACACTTCAATAAATGCCAAACAAATGTTTTGTGGCCATGGTTAATGTCGAACCCTGTATGTGTAAATAGCCTTACTATTAGGGTTGGACAATATAGATCATAAGATGATATTTTTGCCGCAACATGTAAAGTGTTCTCTTGGCATGAAATTTGTGTGATGATACAGATTGGAAAACCATTACTGCATCTTGTCAAATTCTGTACTGTGATCACAGTAAGAGTGTGTTTGAGCCTTGACTGGGATAGACGCTAATATTTTTAAGCATGGGCCACGGCTCCTAAATTTGATTGCCAAAATGTAAAATTATATAAGAACAATCCAGAAAAGGCAATTTAACACAACTTAATACAGCGTTCCTTAAATGTGACACCTCAATAAATGAAAAGACATTAACAGAACAAATATATTTTTATAATCATTTAAATTGAAAAGTCAAGTTCTTTGTAAACATATAGTACATATATAATCATAATAATCCTTTATTAGTCCCTCAATGGGGAAACTACAGTACAAGGCAGCCCCTAGTTCGGCACCAAGGGGAAACTTAGGGTTCAGTGTCTTGCCCAGGAACACATTGACATATGGCCGGGAAGAGCTGGAATCGAACCTATATATATTCTCTCACAGTCTCTTAGTTCACAGTCTCTTTCCTTCCTAAGGAATCTGGATGTTTGTGGAAATATAATGTTGCTTTGTCGAAGGCTCGCAGTATAGGGATGAAACTTGGTGGCCACAGGGGGCCACCTATATGGAATTTTTGGTGGCCATAGAGCCATGGTTAATGTCGAACCGTGTTTGATGTAGCATAATTAATCAATGCTTGGTTATGTGATATTGTGTATTTCAGACTGTGAACCTGAAGAGGTGGATGACTGGTCCCAAGACGCAGGCTGCTCTCAATGTTCATTTTGCAACCTTCCCCTGGACAAACTCAGTGTAAGAATGGTCCTTAGCTCTTGACAGTTGTAATAATTTGGTTTAAGATATATACTATTCTAGGATATACTATATACATGATAGTAAAGTAAAAACAGTAAAGTAACATTTCTCTTTTTATTTGTTGTAGGATCAAGTACCCGAAGCCTCGTCGCCCCTCTCCTCCCCCTCTGATTACTCTCCCTGTCAGGGTCCAGCCATCTCTGAGAGCAGCCAATCAGTGCACAGGTTCCTCCAAGCTGTGTTTCAAAAGAAAGGTGAGACGGCCCTCGGAGCACAAACATATCAGCTTTTGTCTTGTAGTTATTCAGTTGCTCTTATCCATAACAATACTCTAAATCAGTGTGATTGATAAACAGTACCGGCCTCCTTTGATTTGTGTCCAGATTGCTTTGGTATTCTGGCGCATTTGTTTTCCCAATAGCACTTTTGTGTGCTGTCAATAGCTGTCTGTGGCCAAATTGGCAAATCCCATTTTTGCACATAGTGGAGTATTTTCTATGCTGCTAGTTTTGGATTTATGTTCCAAGGTTTGAGATATTCTTGTCTGATGTTGCTGCTGCCATCCTAATAGAATGGAGGGGAAATTAATTTAATTTGTTTAAACATTTGTCTGATTATCTTTTCACACACAATGTCCTGTTTCTCAGGATAATCCAGTTGTTAACAGTTTATCGAGAGTTCCTAAAATGTGGTTTCGTCATCTCAAGGGTTCCCCAGAAAAAGTGACTGTGATTTACCATTGAACTACTTCCAAGGTTGATATGAGTTATGAATGTGAAAATAAATAATTTTGGGAATCAGCTTAAATCAGTTCAGTGACTAACTTCCATATTTTCAATAATCCTTGTGAGTGGGAGACATGCATTAAATCCTGTATCACGGTAAATGTGATTCTATATCACAGTATGTTCCTACCTAACAAATCAAAGTACACCATCACATAATTACCTATAGTGTCCTACTACAAGGTGCTGTAAAACGGTATGGCACAATCTCTGACCGTATACAAATTTATATCGTCTGACAGTATAAATTGGCACCCCTACCTGGACATAAACAAAAAGCTGATTTTTTTAAAGTTAATATTATGGATGTTTCCCAACAGTACTTTACCTACTAATATACTGTATTTACCAATACAGGTTTCTTGTAATTTAGGACATTTTGGAGACAACTTGTCGCTTTTGCTGCTAACGTGAGACCATGAGACATTTTTGTCACTGTATTTCAGTATGTCACAAAAACCTTTCTGTGTTGACAAAAAAATACCCCTAAATGTTCCTCTGACCTGTGAGAATAATGGAAAATATTGCTTGCTTTGTTGCAAGTCGAATCCACTCTTTTGACTTCTATCTGCATGTGTGCCACCTTCATTAGATGTGCGCTTGCGCTGTGATTCCAACATCCCTCTGGCTGCCCAGGAGCTAATGAAGAAGATGATACATCAGTTTGCAATGGAGTACGCGTCCAAGTGCCTACTCCACACCAGTGCAAATGGTGTTACAACAAGGACCTCATCACCTTTATCAGAAACATCAGATGCCCCTCTGGACCTCACAGTGAGCCGAACCGAGGAGGAAAAAGAGTGTGAACATGAACTAGGTAGGGAAAGCATCAAACCTATTGTGAATTCAAAGCTATTAAATAAATGTGTCCCAAGTTTTAAGACTATAACACTGACGCCCACTGAAGGTAAGCCCTAACCAGTTTATATTAATTCTTCTTGTAACAGATGGCGTGCTCGACCTCTCCAACAGGAACTCTGTCTGCTCAGCAACTTCATCAACATCCTCATCGAATCACAAAGCCTCAGGGTAAGTTTTTTTTTTTTTTTTTTTTCTTTTCGTGGATTTCCTGTCTCTAACGTTTAGTGCACGAGGAAGCGCTATCATTACTATTAGTTAAAACTGGGGGTTCTTAAATACAGCAATACATTTACATGACCTAGGGATTGTTGTCCAAAACCACTGACTGAAACATTACTTTGCATGTGAGGAAATCCCCATTTCTAACTGGATTTAGCGCTATTGTCTACTGCATTTCCTTTTAGGTGTATGGCATGGCTAAGATTGGAAGATTAGCATCAATACTGTTGTGTTACAAGTCAACTAATTAGCAGCTCTCCGGCCTGAATGATATGCATACTCCTATGTTTGGCAGTGCTTTGGGTCAGTTCATTGTTAGACATAATGAAGAGCTAGCCTGTGTTTGGTGTTTTGATTCTATGGGGTTGACTCTTTTATCTCTTGAGCGGTAACGTCACAGCAATGGCAGCGTATTATAACATTTGCCAACAGCTCATGATTGTACAGTGAGAGCATTGCAGTACCTCACAACGATTGTACCTCTTTTTTTACTGATCCAGTTATGATGAGTTTGATAACTCAACCTTCAAGCATGTAGGACTCTCACTGAAGGATATCACAAAACTACAGGGGTTGTGTGTGAGTGCCAAAGTAACCCCAGCCATTCACAGACTGTCCCACCTGGACGTGAAGAGGCTTTGCCACACACAAAGAATGTGTGTGCGTGAGAGACACACAGCATCAGACAGACATGAAACATAACAGTCGCAGTGATGTTACCAACACAAGGCATAAAGGAGTGGACCCCTCGCTCTGCACCCCCCCCCCTGTCCCCTATGCCAAACTCAAACCCCCTCCATCACCTCCATCCTGACCCTGCTGTTTGGTCCTCCCATCCCTAGGAGGCAGCGCAGGCAGAAGGAATACATTGAGAGGAGCTTGGAGCTGTCTGAGTGGCTGCTGTCCAAGGCCTTGAAGGATATACATTCAGGGAGGCTGCAGGAGCAGCGGGCAGCGTTGCTTTACGGAATACCCCTTCACACTCTGAAGCAAGGTCTGGACAGCTGGGCTGAGGGAAGGCTGGAGATGCTACATCATCTTGCACCAGGAAGCAGAGATTTCAGGGATGAAGTGACATCATACAATGTGATGTCATCAATGTTGGGCGGTGAAGCCCGTCTTGTGCTGCAGAAGGTAGCGGCGTGGGCAGAGCGGGCAGAAATTGGAGGAGCTGCAGAGGAGAGTGGAGACTTGAGTTTATCATCGTCCTCTCTTAGCTTTTATCAGCCGAGTGGTCTACAGAAAACCCTCCCCCACTCTTTTCCCCAGCTCAGGGATGCTCTCCAGCCCCCACTAAGCCCCACTCCCAGTCTGGAGCCACCCACTCCCCTACGCATTCCTCAGGTCCGTTCCATGTCTGACCATAACAGGTCGGTCCCAGCTGAGAATTGCAGCGTGGCTGAAAAAATACATCAACGTACCTCTTCAACAGAGGGTACTGCCAGATCTTCATCTCTATTCAAACTCAGACCTCCTTTCTTACCACATGGCTGTCCAGGCATTGCCAACCAGTCACCTCATCGCCTGGGACTACGCAGGTCCTCCCTGGATGATTCAGAAGAGGGGGCAGGTCTCCGGGATAAAGACAAGCAACCGAGAAAGAAACGTGGGCGATACCGCCAATACGACCATGACCTGCTGGAAGAGGCCATCACTATGGTGATGGCAGGTCGCATGAGCGTGTCCAAGGCCCAGGGGGTTTATGGAGTGCCCCATAGCACACTGGAATACAAAGTCAAAGAGCGTACTGGAACACTGAAGAACCCGCCCAAGAAGAAATCTGCCAACTTTTGTTCATCCAATTCCAACTCGTCTGGTTCTAGCACCACGACCGGTTCCACTAACTCAGGGAATCTTGCCTCAGCTGCTGATGCAAAGAGATTCTAGACTACAAAATGCCTCTAGAACTCCTCAACACTCATCACCTCTTACAAGATAAATGTTTTCTGGGGACACTTGCCACTTGACACATGCCTTTACAAAATATATGGATATCGATATTCAGGTCTTTTAACTGTCTCTGTAATGTGATAGTAATACTTTTAGCTGTATTTCTCTCACTTAGCCCTGGGCTTTGATTAAAGCAACTACGAGGTACAGCATTTTTCATGAGTCAGTGGTGCTGATCGCAGCTTTTGTTCACAGGGGCTGCTAAACTCAATAAAGCTTAAAGGATATGGCTTGCATTATATTATCCATTTCCTGTTATAAGCAAATACCTTGGAAAGACCACCAAAACTGAAAAGGAATTTTATCCTGATAACGAGTATCGTCTGTTTGGCCAACGCCTGATATATTGAATTTCTCAGTGCTTATGAGTTTTTAAATAGTTTCTTTGATGGAAAAGTGACAAATGAGCACACTGTCACCAAAACTGTATTAAAATAGTGTCATTTTTGTCTTAACATTTCATTATCGGCATGATGACTGAAATGTTGCAGTTTTAGTCCACTACTTTTTGGATTGATCGTATTCTCATGTGCCCCTGTTTTTAAAGCATGTATTAGATTATATATATAGTCATTTTTGGATGGCACAGATGAATAAGCTGTATCAGTCTGTGGCTAAAAAGACCATACTTTTAATGACAAATCAGGTGTTGGCTTCGGTCTCATTATAGGGATTTGTTGGTAATAACAGGATAATATAACACCAGCATTATCCTTAAAGAACTTCAGGCAGTTCCTAACTTTGTTTTCAAGTTTATATGATTTGGTTTTTCTTCAAGGAGAAAAACTGACATTGATTGTTGTCCACTAGATTGCCCAGGATCAAGTATGAGAAACACAGTTGTCATTCTAAGAAATAAAGTGTGACTCTCACGTTTGTTAGGTTATTAGGTTATTCAGGTTTGATTCCATTCTTAAAGCTCCTTGTTAATGGAGCGTTGATGATTGTCATTTGCAGCTTTCTATCTCTCTCTGGGTATTTTACCTAGGCTACTGAAGTGACTTAGAGCCATTATAACAGATTAAAAACTCAAAAAACTACAAACAGGGAGATTGTACAGGGAGATTCTACATCTTCATTATGAGTTTTTGTTGAAGAGATTAGCTTAAGAAAGCCATTTTGTGTCCACATAGTTTTCTTCTCCATTTGTGCAGGCTAATCTGAACATTGTATTGAGTGTAGCTGGAATGCAACTGTGCAGCATGTTTTGAAATGTGCACTGATAAGCTTGGGAAATGTATGTTATTGTGTATGTGTACTGTTTGTGAAAGATGTTCTTTTATTATCACATATTTACTACTCCTGCTACTGTAGCTGTATTACTGTAAACCTCATACATGACTGCTGCTTAAAACTTAACTCTACTGGACTGTTTCCTCTGCACAACGAAGTGTAGCTACAACAGAGAAGCTCATTTCAACTAGAATTTAGTGTATCGATAGGGTTAAATGTTATTGATGGTTGATTGTGTAGACTACTGGAGGTTACAGTAGTTTTTGGTGAAAAGTTGGCAGTGGGACAATGGCTTTATTCAGTGCAAAGCTTACAGGCTTCTTTGTGTGTGTCTGGGGAAATGCTAAATGTTGCGTCTATACTCGTGTCTGCCTCTGAGATGGGCCTATTTCCATTAACAGTGCTACTACCAAAGCAGCAGTTCAGGGTTACCCACACAAAGCTGCTTTGATTTGTTTTGCTGTGATGTCAGCCTGCCTGTCTCTCTAACCTCGTTGCCACATATACCTCTGAACTTTATCTGCCTATAGCCCAGTGTCAGGTTTCACATCAAGGCCTCTGTGTTATGATACTGAATCTGCTGGGGTATGAGCTCTTATTAGCTTAGGAACATTTTTGAGCTTTTTGTCTCTCAAGGAACAATACCTAAGGGTAAATTTATTGCCATCAACAACACTTAAACGTCTTCAAGTAAATTAGTATACAGTCAGTCAGCCGTTTGGCAGAGTGTGAAAGTTTTGTTAGGATTTTTTTATAGTTTATAGTTTCAATTCTGTGGCATTTACAGGAGATCTGCCATGTTCTTAACTTGCACCAGGAAGCAGAAGGTCCTGCTGCAAGTTCCAACAGGGATGTGTGTCCTTGTTGGTTAACTTTGTATGCGTTATTTGTAATTTTATGGGTAAATGTAAAGCTATTTTAATTTTTTTTTTAAGCTTTTTGGGTCATTTTGTTTGGCATTTCAACCTTTGTAACTTTGGCAACTATACAAATACTGATGTCTCCGCTCCTGAATGTCTCGGTACAGTACACTGAACAGTACTGAACAGTACACAGTGCCTGTGTCTGGGGGTACAGCAAAGTGCAGCATGATGTCTCTACTCTGGGAATTATCTCCTATTTATATCAAAGGGCCAGGTTGTAAACAAGCCTTTTGAGAAGAAGATAATTATTTCATTGAATAAGTTTCCTTGCAGTATATTCTGGGAACTCACCTGGGCTTGTTTTCAATTTATATATATATATATTTTTTATTTTTTTTGCTTCTTTTTTTTTTGGCTGAACTGCTGGCAAATCTTTGAAATGACTTAACAGAAATCTGCTATTTATGCATAAATCAATTATTGCACTATGATTTATAAGAAGCATTTTTATTGTAGAAACCTGTTTAGTGTTGTTGCTGCATACTTATTTATTGATTGTGCTTCAGAACAGTGATTGTTGTAGTTCTTGATTTGTAATGGGGCACTTTGATGCAATGTGAAATGTGTATTGCTACAGCTGCATGAACGCTTTTAAATGTTAGCATATATAATTTATTTAATCCTGAGATTACACCCCTGACTATTGTGGTTGTATTAATGCTTATGTTAAAATGAAATTATTTAAGTGATTTAAAAATAACAACTTGGTTGTCATCACAAACTCAACAGTAACACTACAGAATGTAACACACTTACTACATCTGGCCCAGTTAAACGTGTCTGGACACATACCGTAATTAAATTGTTGGAAATACAGTACTATTCATTATCAAACACGTAATTTAAATGTAATTAAAATCAATGACTTGCTTTTTATAGTCAAATCTCTCACAGGAATCTGATTTAACTGTTAGTCGATTTGAACATTAGAGGGTTTTTGAGCTGTTTGTTGGTGAAAGTGCTGTTGAAAAAACATTTTGGTTTAAGCGTTTCTACAATCGTTCCTTCTGCTAATAGCAGAATGTTATCGTTTGCCTTCAGCAACCCATCAATAAAAACAGTTCTCTAATTTGTTGTCATAATTTTGCTACATAATGGTTTGTTTCAGGGTCTTGCAGATTAGGACAATTGCTGATTTGATTTTTACTGTTTTCAAGGAACTGCTTTTTCATGCTGGTTTGACAAAGACTGTCTTGACAAAACAATGGCAATACTGGCTAGAAAGTGGTAATGAACTTGCTCTGTCCACCCTAAAACCTTCTAATCCAGTTAAGAGCACACAGCAAAATGCAGTCGCAAAATGTTTGTTATCCCTTGTTTGTATTACGTCAGTGTGCGTAATGTAATTTCATCAGAGGCTACCCATCATATATGTATATAACAACTCCTACCAGAAATATTTATGATAGTAAATGCAGTGTGCTGCAGTTTTGTTGTTTGTCATTTGAAACAGGGTTTCAGTAAAATCTAACTCCAATCTTTTTATTTTTGCCTCTAGCAATTCATTAACAGAAGAATTGGGCAATCTGGGAAAGCAAGGGAGTAGGTGTCGTCGGAGCTCTGCGTTGGATGCTGTTCTTGTCTCACTCTGCCCATCACATCGTTCCTTACTCTACCAGATCCTGAAGCTGGCACACCAGGAAAAAATGCTGTTCCTTAATCACAGACATGTAGGTCAAACTGAATCTCACTACTGTCACTGTAGTGCAAACCCACAGGATAATGTTTCCCCTAATGCAGTTCCACTTAGTGAATGTAAAGCCTACAACAGCAGCCTGTACTACCCTTTAACTGATGGTGATCATCAAGGTCATGGCAGCACAATGTATCATCCAAGAGACTGCAAGTCCAATTGTAGCATCAGTCACTACCCTTTAACGGACTGTAAAAGTGAAGCGCCTCTGGGCACAAGCTGCACACAGCTGGAAACCTGCCCATGCCTGGCTATGGGTCATATAAACAACATAGTGTGTTCATTTACGTCCTCTCCTTCATTATCCAAATCAGCTTCACTCTGCACTCCCTCCTCTAGTTTATGCCCTTCCTCATCGATCTGCTGTAACCAACACAACCCCCACTCATGTCCCTGTTATTCAAACCATGCCTGTATGACGCAGGTCAGGAACACAATAGAAATAGGCATTGGAGATGGGGATCCTCCTTGTCCTGTCCTGAAGAGAGAGCAGAGCCCCTCACCTCCCCCTCTGTCTCCTATTCCTTCAGACATCAATAAGAAAACTGATGAAAAGCCACCCTCCCTCCTTCACCATAGACAAGAGGAGGACGTTGACCTAATGATTAAAGATGGTCTTGTGAATGCAAGCCACCAGTACACAGATGTGGATACAGCTACAGGAAAGGAGCGAGAGAGTTGTACCTCAACAAGTAGTCAGGCTGAGCAGAACCGAAGTGGGACTTTACTTCAAGACGTCGTGAATCGCTTCAGTGAGAAACTAGAGACAATCAGGCCTATAGAGAAAGACCCATCTCTGGTTTCAACAGCCGTTGCTGTCTCTGAAAAGGAGCAGCTACAGTCTCCCTCAACCACTCAGAACCTGCAGTTTCATGCTGATGCCCATCTGACTGAAATCATCACCACAGTGCTTCACACAGGCAGTTCTAGTGACTACAATCTCAGTGAGTTGTTCGATCGCCATGATAGCAAAGAACCCAAGTCACCTAATACCCGTTTCCGTCGTCGCCGTGAAGTCCTTGCTGCTATGGCAACACCCACTGATGATGCTTCAACCAGAAGGCAAACCTTACAAATTAAGCGAGAGTTTGCCATGCTTGACCAGTCTTACGGTAGGAGAAAGGTGCCACTAGCAAAGAAGGCAAGATTGAAAGATGGTAATATTACTGTAACTACATCACACATGTCATCAGATTCAAACCTAGTTAAAGAAGAGTCTAAAAGAGAAATTGAGGTAGGTGTAGAACCTGTAGAGAATCATAGAGTTAGGGAAGAACCACTGAGCATTCTCATTGCAGAAAATGACAGGGATGAAGTGAAGGAAGAGATACAGACAGTTATAGTAACAGAAGAAGTTCAGAACATTAAAACAGAAGAGACAGAAAGGGAAATATCCAGTAAGAAAAAAGATCTTAATCTCTCAGGCATGCAAATACCCACCCTTGACCTGCAGAGCAAGTATGGCAAACATGGCTCAAAAGGTGACTGTGTACAAACACAGATGATGAAAGTGACCTTGGCAAAACAGAGTGGCAGGCCCTGTAAAGAAGATGGTAAAAGTAGCTGTGCTGAAAGTGATGGAAACCATCAAGAGGTCTCATCAGGTCAAAGCTCTGACAGTGACAATAGAACAGGCAAAGGAAAACATTGCTGTAGTCCTATTAAAGTGAGGCAGAAATGTCAATCATGCCACTCCAAGGATGCAAGGAAATCCAGGAGAAATATAGTCCCTCCACAGCGGTTCTCCTCCTATGTCACTGAGCCCAGGAAGATGTTCTTTGTTGCCTGTTTTTCTGAAAGCATCTTTAACCAGAAAACACGAAAGGACAAGGTTTTGACATCTAGCACCCTGCATGCCTTTTCCAAAGATCCAGATGCTAAGGACGCCCAGCTTAAATCAAGAAGTGAATCCCCTCTATCCTTACCTGAGTACACATGGAATGAATCAACACAGAGAGAACAATGTGGACCATCTTACAAAGAGTCAAAAGATCTTTCCATGAACCAGGCCTTTCCACAAACTGTGGCTGCCAAAGAGAAGAGTCCTGACAATAGGACAGATGGCAGCTGCTGTGCTGTCAAAGCTTTTGGAAGACTACGGTCAGTTCCACAAAGAACACAGGACTCAAAGACCGCTTCAAGAACTCCCAAAAACCCATCAAATATGGATGTGACCATTAAGTCTGCTACCTGTGTTGAGATCCCCCCCAACTCCCAAGTCCAGTACACTAGTCCAATTAAGCTCATGTTTGTATCACCTGTAAAGGATAAGGAAGGAATAAAATATAGTCTCAAATCAGCAGGCTTTGGTTCTAGTGGACAAACAGAGGAACCCTTTGATCCATGTGAAGAGTCTTCATGGTCAGGGACTCTTCAGAAACCCAAAAGCCAGAGCACTGATTTAACTTCACAAGTAAAATCTATTTCTTCACCACTAAAGTCTGCTACCTCACCTGAAAGATCTGCTTCTTCACCACCCAAGTCTGCTTCTTCACCACCCAAGTCTGCTTCTTCACAACCCAAGTCTGCTTCTTCACCACCCAAGTCTGTGACTTCACCACCCAAGTCTGCTTCTTCACCATCCAAGTCTGCTTCTTCACCATCCAAGTCTGCTTCTTCACCACCCAAGTCTGCTTCTTCACCACCCAAGTCTGCTTCTTCACAACCCAAGTCTGCGACTTCACCACCCAAGTCTGCTTCTTCACCACCCAAGTCTGCTTCTTCACCATCCAAGTCTGCTTCTTCACCAGCCAAGTCTGCTTCTTCACCAGCCAAGTCTGCCTCCTCAAGACCCAAGGCTGCTTCTTCGCCAAGCAAGGCTGCCTCTTCACCCAAGTCAGCTTCCTCATCACCTAAAATGGGTTCCAGAAGATCAGGCGAAGGTACTCCAACTAAGCATATAGCTGGAACTGAGAGCCAGAGATCCCCAGGTGACTTACTATCTTTCCATGAAACCACTCCTCCGAAAAGACGTCCGGGGCGGCCAAAGAAGCTGGGACCACAGCTGGAGCAAAAGGTGAAGAGGCCAATTGGTCGACCACGCAAGCAGAAGGCTGTGGATTCAGTAATGGGGCAAAACTTGGTAAATGGAAAATCAGTTTTACCATCTGACGTTGAGGAGAATGTAAACAAGAACCTCAAAATAACAGTGGTGTATGGCCGTTCAAGGAGAAACAAACGAACAGTGTGTGAGGGCTTTGACCAGCTGCAAACAGAATTCCATGATGCTTGGGAAGACGTGGGCCTTAAAAGAGACTTGGGAAATTTAGTGCACAACTCGGGTAGTATCAAAACACCCTCAACAGAATTGTCAGAGGATTTAAATGTTGCTACTCCTGTGAAAGAGTTTGCCCCTCAGTCTAGCAGTAACATCCAATGTCAGAAGCGGGATTATTCTGTACCATCCAGGAAACCAGGTAGACCTGCTAAAGTTAAAATCTCTGGAATCTCAGTTACAGTAACCACAGTGTCACCCCGACAACGTAAAATTCAGATAAATAAGGACACTCGATCCTCTCCTGATATACTAATTCATAAGAAAGTACGTCTACCAGAATTCAAATCTGCCAAAGAGCCCTGGACAATCAGTCGTCAATCAACAAGCAGAAATAGTCAAACAGAGGAGGGGACAGAAACAAAGGATGAAAGTAAAGACAAACTGCCAAATCAGCGTGTAGCGGTGCGTCACTCAATGAGAGTGAGAAAGCCCTCAATCCACTTTCTGCACGCTGTTGCTACCTCCTCCTCCAGATCATATAGCCACAGTAATGCTCTGCTACGGCGCTCTAAACAACTTCTGCTAAACAAGGCCAGCAATGAAAGGAGACAGGGGGAGCAACAGAGTAGTGCAGAATCAGGAGAGAAAAGAAAGCTCTATGGACAGGAGAGGAAGAACATCTCTCACGACCTGAGCAGACTGGCAGGGGTGTCTGTAGACTCGATCTTTACCCCAAAAGAGACACTAAGGTGGTGGGCAGCATCAGCTGAGGAAAAGACTATGAACCAGGAGCTTGCCAGGCGAATACGACTCATCTCTGACACCTGGGTCACAGACACTGTGGAGAACCAAGAAAAAGAAGCGGCCTTTAATTCTAAGACAGGCACTAAAGGCAACAGTTCATTTACCAGGAAGTCAAAACATTCCTCTGTTGTTCGAACACTGTTTGACTGTCCTCCCAACAAACCAGGGTCCTGTAGCACGCAGCAGCTCTGTTCCTGGTTTATGCAGACCACAGAGACACAGTCTCTGGCTATTGTCAAGAAGGCAAGCTCCCGTAATCCTTACGAACTTATGCACTTCCCTCGTTCTGCCAATATAAAAAGTGTTTGCCACAGTCCTCAGGCAGAGCGACTCCGCAAACACATCAAGAAATTTGCCAAAACTGTGCCAAAAAGTCCTCTGCAACATCAACACGCTCAAAGAAGGCTGAGGAAGAGGAATATGGCACCTCTATCAGCACATATTAGGCGACAACTTTTCACTCCCAGGTTTGCAGGCAGACTCAATCAAGGAGTCCAGTGGAGAAGCAGAGCATTTGGCAAATACCAGGCCACTCTATGTAGAGCAAGGACAAGGTTCCTAACCCGGAAAGACAGGGAGAAGTGGCGAAACAGGCAGAGGAAGAAGAAAATCATAAAAGCAGCTACAAGTTTCTCAAATGCACACATAGTGACTGGACTACAACCAAAACATAACGCATTACGCAGAGCAGCAAAGGATCGGTTATCTGACTGTCTGGAGAACAGTTCTGTTGACCAAACTCGGGAGCCAGTGGATGAACCCAAAGAGCAGAACCTCTGCTCTAAAGCCTGGAGTCCTGAGACACTGAAAGAATGCCGGGTGTTTCTGAGGAAGATCAACTCTCCAGACAATGAATCAACTGAGGAAGAGTGGGACTCCTGTACTGTGACACTGGATGATGGGTCACCTTCCGCGTACCTCTTTGCAGGAAGGAAGAGAGAACTGGTAGGAGTTGTTAAAGCTGTGAAAACTGAAAGAAAAAGAAGCATGAATATGACTGCCTCAAGAGAACTAGCAGGTTATGCACCTAAATCAGTCCAGGAGCAGGATGAGATGCCAGTGGGGAGGCAGAAAAGCAAAAACAAAAGTTCCGGAGTTGTGTCTACTGAACCACCACAACCACCACCAGCGAAAATGTTGAGACAATCGCGAATGAGGGGCCTGACCGGACCGAGATGGTGTGACTTTGTGTTTGGTAACTACCTTGCTTTTATTGAATATCACAAAAGACATCAACATTGATTAAGCGCTAGTTTTAAAATCACCAAAAAATTCAACTTGTGCTCTTTCTTTCCTGACAGAAAACTGAATGAAGCTTGAGGCCGCCTCCTACATGGGACAGGGACTGTGGGTTAACGTGGTGCCTTTGGACATTGAGCTGACCACGTGGACTGACCATCCCGCTATGGTTCAGTCTTACACTCAGCAATTATGTAGCAGTCTAACTTAACAAAAGCTTGATGTTGCACTATTTTTATCCATGGCTATGTATGTACAGATTGTTTGATATTTTTAAATTGTCATCTTGCCCGTGTCTTTTCTGAACGTCTATAGTAGATCAAATCATTACGTCAAACAGAGTTTTGATGAGGTAAGTGCTTATACAGTGAGGCTTATATGAGTGATGCTGTATTGTAAGGAAAGGCGAAGCTTGACTGCATAAAGACCGTGCCATCTCCCCGGGAACATACCTCATTATCAAGGCCAACACTTCTTTCCAACAATTACCTTTTTCTGTAACTCTTAACCCAAAACCAATAACAATTTTTAATACTTTGTCATTGTCGCCACCATATCAACCTGTTTTTAAATGTTTTTCATTTATAGTCACCCTTTGGCACTGTTCAAATTCCAAATTGCTAATTTAATAATTTGTATTTTAGATCTGATAGAAGTATATTGAAATTTTATGACATTTTCACGATCCGAGCCTTGTTTGCAATATTTTTCTTTGGTGCTTCAGCCAGTAGTCAAAAATATGGTTCGAATGAAGGAATCGTTTGCGTCAGTTAAGCCCCATCTTTAACCGAAACACTTTGTGTATCGGCCCCACCTACAAAATTGTGTGTTGAACTACAGTAATTGATCATCAGCCTGTACAAAACCAAATATTTTTATGTCACTATTTCTTTGGAAGTACTTTTCAAATAATATTTGCAAGTCTTAGCACCAAACTGCAATCAGCAAAAACATACATGTTCTAAATTACAAAATATTTAGCCCCAACAAATTAACATGTATATGTGAACTGATGAAGAAAATGGCATTATGCAGTTGTAGAACATAGATTCTGATTTGTTTTTCATCTGTTTTGTTTTAATTCTGTTATGTTTGTGATTGTCTTGTTTTCACCCAAAGCATATACTGTATGTTGGTGTCAGATCTACTTCTTGCACTATTCCATGAGATTATTAATCCCACTACACATATTCCCCCCCCATGTTTTGCACATCCCATGTCCCACTACCAAACCCTACTGTAAAACTAGAGAATATATTTGGTGCAATACAAACCCAGATGTTTTATCAGTATCTAGTAATTATTTTATTTTGCTGGCAGACGAATGGATGTACACAAGAACCAATGGCCTGGGATGTTACTTCAGTTTCCATAGCCATTCATTTAACCTTGAAGGTTATTGCTATAGACTTTTTTCCCCACCTGCTTTGTTCTCATCAATGAAGCAGAAAAATAACAGATCCACAATTGTTATAAATAGCATTAGTTTTTTAAAAATAAATATACTAGCATTATGTACTGTTTAAATGCAGGTGGGAAATGTGTTGCTGTTGAGGTTTCCTTAAGTTTTTTCCCCCCCAGTTGCAGAAAGAGACGGCTACCTCCACTGGGGCTCAGCTAGGCCTACTGCTTTTTTGCTTATCAACTATGTGATAGACAAGGCCAGACAGATTATCAGTAAACACTAATCTTGGATCAACATGTTTTTCTGTCCGCTAAAGATCCAAGATGTCTGGCTGTAGGTCAAAACTTAAACCTGTAGTGTGTATTGTGTGTCTGACTACCCTTGTATGTGTCACTATGGTTGCCATTTCAACACAATGGAGATGGGGTGGCTCAGTCTTGTGATCATCGGCCCTCTGTTGAAGAACCTGGTGCTAAACATCTGTTGTATATTTTCTTTATCATGTTTTTATACGGTCCATTACAGATGCAACAAAGGTGTCTGATTGGAACAATAAAGTCTTTTGAAAGAACCAGCAAATGATGTGATTTATAGCAGACTATGAAATGCAAAAACCACAACACTGTAGAGTAGCAACATCCTGCTACACACAAAGGTGGCATTATCTGACATTTGAGTCTTTTTCTTCTCTTGTATAAAGCTACTAAAATTGTTTTAAGAGTAAGGTTTTGTGATGATGAAAAGAGGACAAGCTTTGACATTTTGACATTTTTTAATGATTAAAATGACAGAACTTGAAACTGGGAAACAAACATATGAAGAAATATGACTACATATAGAGGTGACCTCATTGCAAGGCTCAGATGTGCTGGGTTCAGTTACTGAGGCCACTTACTATAAAAAAGGTAAATATTCCCCCATCACAGAAGTATTTGTGAATTATATTAGACTGCAGTTATTGACAAACAATTTCAATGTCCATTTTTGCATTAACTGCTCGTAATCTGACTTCTACGACACATTGGCCTCCTGGTTGATGAGGGTGTTGAGGTCCAGCTTTGTCTTCTCTAGAGCTGCAGTCTTGGTCCTCCGCGAGGGACGCACCACAGCAACTGACTCTGGCACATTTTCTCCATCACTGTAGCCGCAAACACAAGAACGTGAAAATATTCTATAGTATCAAATCAAGTACATATGTATACATATATAAAGGGAAGGCATCATGTGTTCATACGTGCTGACAAAATACTCACCTCTCCTCCGACGACTCTGCCCTCCTGCTCGGCCTTCTGCCCCCTTTGGCTGTGCAGACTTTCCTCTGACCTGTGCACACAAACACTCAGATTACGTCACAGTGCTGAGTCAACTCCTTGATTCAGGTAGACGAGAAAAGCTCTAAGAATATACTGCCTCTATGAAAAACTGCAGTTTTAGACGAGTATGCAGAAGCTGCATTACCTCTTTTGGCTCTCTTGGCAGATTTAGATGGATCGTCTGTTGCAGCCTCTGTGGAAACATGGCAGACAGAAAAATGTTTTTTTGTTTTTTTTAAACACAGTTCCTCTCTGCTTGCTGCATCTCGTCTTGACATACACCAAATATGATGGAGTGAGGCATATATAATCCACTTAGCAACATTCTGGTAATAAGACATTTTACAGGACGTTGTTACGCACAACCACTGAGACCGTAATATATTGTTTTGGATGCTCAGCCTGCTGTCAGGTGACCTTTTATACAGACACTGTGTCCATGTGTACCATCTGCATTGACATCCAATGGTTGCAGTGCGCTGGCGCTGAGGAGCTCATCCTGTTCTTTTGCATCCACCAGCTGACAAATGATCTTCTCCAGAGCACGGAGACAGACACGATCCTTCACCACCTGAAATAAAGGATAAAAAGAGGAGAAATTAAGGATTATGCCTTTCAAGAGGCAGCTATACAGATAGATGAAACCGTACGAGTGGTCTTAGCCACACTAGCAAGGTGATTCTAGGGATGACAATCTCTGTCCTTCAGTTGGTCTTCCACTTTGGTCCAGGCTGAAGCACTCATGAATCCTTTGGTTCTAATTTGCAAATGTTAGTAAGCTAACATGGTGAACACATGGTTAACTTTGTAAATGTGGAACGTGCTTAACGTCAGCACTGTGAGCACGCTGATGTCAGCATTTAGCTTAACGCATCGCTGTGCCTAGGTACAGCCTCACAAAGCTGCAAAGTCTTGTTGCGTTTCTGTGTACCTGTACAAGCTGCTGCAGCAGAGTCTGCAGGTCTTTCCTGACCGTCTCATCTCTGCTGAGCTCCAGGGTGCTCAGAGTCTTGGCATAAAGACGCACCTCAGGGGCCGTGGGGTCCTTCAGCATCTCCCCACACATTCGCACCGCCAAGTAGTCATGGACACACACCTCCTAAAGACACAAGACATATGCACTCATTAAATCCAATTTCTTCTTGCTGCTGTGAGCTGTTATCAAATTAAGCCTTTTAGAAATTGTTCACTCAAACAACTGGGAATTAAAGCTCTACTGTATGGTGAACTGAAGCATTCAGAGAACATTTCTAAATGAATATGCATTTATGGGAAAAGCCCAGAGTGCCAATAAGAACACACACAGTAATAAAGAATTTTTCAGTGGTGACACAGATTGATCCCTGAGAGTCTTGTGAGTTCTCTTACCTCGGTGTTACTTGAGGGCTTAATAAGTGCACTTGGACGGGTCAGCTCCACAAGTAGCTCGACCACGTTGTTAATGTCCACCTCAGCTAGTGGAGAGGTGGCTGGGGCATTCATCAGAGTCCGAACAGTCGGCAGGAAACTCTCCTCCACGACCTCCTGGTGGACCCTAATACACACAAAAGACACACTCCATATTAATTTATATTGCAGAATCATATGAATATTGTGGGGAAAAACAGTTGTAATCATTTAAATTAACCACATGGCTCTCATTGTTTGCGCGGGCATGTGTGACCTGCTTTCGCGGGCGTAGAGCTGGAAGAAGACACCGAGGCAGTGCCGCAGTCTGGTGTCATCCTCGGTGACAGGGTTGTACCACAGCAGCACCAGACGCGAGAGCATCTTGGTGCTGGAAATTCGGCCGGTGTACATTAGTTTGGCCAGACCCTCCGCTGTCTCTGTACGCAGGTCTGACACCTGAACATGTTGAAAACACACACACCTCAATAAAAGTGTCTCCAGCTCTAGAAAATGAGATGTGTACTTCTGTTTATGAAGTCAATATTTCACCCTCAAGCTCACCTCACTGTCCAGGAACTCTGAAAGCATCGCGAGTATACTCTGTGTGGTGTCCTCAGGTGCAACTCCCTTCTCTGGTGCGTCCTCCTCCTGTCTGTCCGGCGACTGGGAGGGCAGAGCTTGAGTGGCAGCTGCTTCAGAGAGCAGCTGGAAGCCGAACAGCAGCAGCAGGTCGATGACGGCACGCAGAGCACTGATACGGATCTTTACTTCATCCAGCTGGGCGATCTGAAAACAGACACACGCACTATTTTAGTAGTGGCACTACATGATTCGTGTCTTCTTTTAGACTACATTTATAAAAATATATTTTCCACTTAGCCCTAGCAGTATTTAGTTTTTTATTAATTAAACAAAATAATCATTTTCTAGAAAGACTTGATGCTGTTGAGTTTATTAAATATAAGTTTCAAATGTTGGAAGTACCACAAAATAAAGCTGAATTCACCTCCGTTGTATTGGAGCAGCGGAAATCTCAAAGCTTCAGTGACCGAAATGTTTATAACTGTATTTCAATTTTGGGTAGATGAAACACACGTGTACAATATTACCTGTAGCAGCAGGACCATGTGGGTTTTGGCCAGCTCCTTGCTGTGCAGAGTGCACATTCCCAGACACACCACGGCCATATTACGGACGGCAGGGTGAGCATTTGCTATACTGGGCAGGATCTGACAGACAGAAAAATAGTACTTTATCTATCTATCTACACACACTCAGATCTTGTAGAAAAGGTTGCGGCCTGAGAGACAAAGTGGTACAAAATTAGAAATGCAAGTGAAACATTGGAATTTTGTTTTTATCATCTTACACAAACAGGAAATGTAACAAGTATGCAGCTGATTATGTCATAACCTGCATTAGTCCATTATCCATATGGTTAGGTGTACATTAAGAAAGCAGATCTATTCTTTGTTTTATTGAATATAAAAACAAAACAAAAATCTTAATGTTTAAATGCATCATAATTCAAGATTTAGGTTGTGTGATGAAGATGTATGCTGTCCAATCAGAGGGGAGAACATAATATTTAAATAAAAGAGACGTGCTACAGATATACACACTGCCTTCACTGGCACTTGGCAGACCATATATGCTAATCAAACCTATGACAGATAACTTGGTTCTGATTCTCCTGATTTCTAAAAGATCCAGCTGGAGCTGTGACCTGTACACCTACAGTAGCATTGGTGAAATGCATGATGATGTGTGCAGTGTGGGGTTTTACCAGTGAAGACATTAAGGCGCTTATGGTTGGACCGATTCTCATCTTGATGCTCATCTGCTTCAGCAGTTCTGCACACATCATTAGACACCTCAGGAGAGTCTCCGGGTCATTCTGAAAAACACCGGACACAAAAATGTGTTAAGACCTTTCCTTGGCAGGAGGAGAATCTCCTAACTATCCAGAGGAAGTTATATTGAATGGCATGTAAAAGACACAGAGGCGGTGCTTCCTGTGTGGATGTGTACCTTCTCAGTGCGGATCTCCTTGTCGGCCGGCTGTCTGCTCTCTGCGATTTCCTGGATGATGCAGTTCCTGCGGGCCTCGAGCTCTGTGATGGATTCCTTCAGCTCTGCGGCGCGGCTGAACTCCTGGGCAGTGATGCAGTCCTCCAGGGTTTGTTTGGCCTCCAAGATACACACCTTCACCTCTGCCATCTGGAGGGGAAGAGGGAGGAAACAGAAGAGTCCTTCCTTAGGTGAAATACACTCCAGAGGATTTTTGACTGTTGAGACAGGCAACTGCACCTCCATTCACAGGATAAACAACAACAGCTGAGGCTCTGGGACAGGTCACACCCCTCTAGAGGGTACTTTACTCACTGGCAAAAGGAGATGTGGGGAGAGACAGGTGCAGGGAACAGCTAAACACCTGGGCTAGGATTGACTTCCTCTGCAGCCGTTTGGCCTCCAAGATGTTACGTGCTTTTAGTGCTTGTCGATCATGTCTGAAGCCCAAAGTTGTGAGCAATCCCTCGCTGCCTACTTGTGTTCCAAGGTAACCACTGACTTTACTGAGGTTAAATGAGGGAAACAATCTCATGAAGCTGACAAATCAAAAATAAATTTACTGGGCCTGGATACATCAGGCTAAGGCCAGATTGGCATATATGATATGCACTTTCCTCGCCACTTGTTAAAACATGCTTTGCCTCCAAACACAAACCATCTGTCAGCTAGAGGTACAGAGGGACGGGCATATACAGCTCTGGAAAAAAGATTAAGAGACCACTGCAAAATGATCAGTTCTGTGGTTTTATAGGTATGTGTTTGAGTAAAATGAACTTTGGAGTGGTCTCTTAATTTTTTTCAGAGCTGTAGAAATGTAAATAGAGCTCAGAAGAACAAAAAGACGAAAGAGGTTAGTCAGTTATCTCAATTTTAGAATACGTAAACCTTTCATATATTTAGTTATTTGGATAATTCGTGATACAAGAAACCTGATCCCCTTTTGTAGCAATCGATCTTTCTGCACCCTTGTAATAATTTAAACCTTTCTACCAAATAACAACTAGTAATGTGCCAGTATGTGGGGTTTTCATCCGTCGAAAATAAGAGCAGGGCAATTGGAAGGGATTATTGAATCTAATCGCTTGTGTGCGATTTCGCTGTTTCCCCACCTGAACCTGCTGCCGACGGCTCTCGTTCTCATTCAGCGGCTGACTGGCCTCCATGATGGGCTCCCTCACATCGGAGATGATTTCTGCCACCTGTGCAACACAAAGCCAGCTCATTTAGACATCAATCTCAGCGACGATGATACCACCTCTGAATGGAAAACTGGTTTCATTTTGTGACAGCTCAAAACAAAAGCGCTTTAGTAGCATGGGACAGTTTAATTAACGCATCCATCTGCACTATCATTGTGTGTCCATCTGGACACGCTGATGAATAATTTCAGCTTTTATATTTTCATTTCTGCTTAATTGGTCTGTCAACTGAATGTTTTGAAGGACATTGATGCATGCATGATATATGTGTGTGGAAAAGAAGCCCAGTTTGGCTTCACAGCAGAGAAAGAGTCCAGATTAGAAGTGTAAAAGGTAACTCACAGTCTGAATGCGTCTGTGGTCATCAGGAATGAGGGTGAGGAGTTTCTCAGTGAGGAGGGAGACCAGGGAGGAGGGAGTCTGTGGAAGAGCCAACATCTCCTGCAGGACCGCCAACACACGCTTCCTACAAACACACACAGTAAGTCTGAAGAACACCTCCACAAGCCGATGATAACATTATAAACAAACTGGACACAAGGAGTACAGTACAATAAACTTTTCAAACTGCTGACACTAGAGGTCTCGCAGCAAACTAAATGACCACATGTTGCAGATCACAGTACATTGCCTGAATCTCATGTATTTAAAGAGAGACTAGCTGCAACATCTAACCAGATGTTTTACCAACCAAGTTACCAACCATCCCTTTAACCAGTCTTGGTCTGATACATGTAGTCGATCGACAGAAAATTAATCAGAATTTATTTTGCTAATGAATTCATCATTTCAGTAGTCCTTCCTTCTTTCAGCCTCCCAAAATGGTGTCCAAATCAAAGAAGCACTTGTTCTCTACCCGTCCTTTTCTCAAAACCTCTTACCCCATAATTCATGCCTCTCACAAGTCAGACATCCTGCTCTTAGTAGCTGCATGAATGGAAAACCAATTAATAGTTAATTCCTTTCCTAATCTGAAGTTGCCATCTCTTTCTCTCACTCAATACTTACCAGTTGACATTCACATGTTTGTTAAGGTGTTACTGTATCTTTCTCTCCCACTCCATTTTTTTTCAAACATCTGTTTATCATTTAACCAGCTCGTCCTACCTGCCGCCCTCCTCGTTGGTGTCCAGACATCCGATGAGATGGATGAGCTGTTGGGAGATGAACTCCTTGGTCATGACCAGCTCCAGCTGGTTGAAGTCAGCCCTCTGTTCCTCCGACAGCAGAGGCACCACCTTCAGATACCTACAACAGTCAAAAAGTCAGAGATAACAACAGCTCTCAGATCAATCAGATCAGATAATGCTACTGTCCTCAGGTACCAGCATCACAGTGGTGCAACTCAGAATAACAAACACAATCACATTAAATGTAATACAGCAACACTGTAGGTAGCAAAACACGGCACCAGCACCACCTATAAGCCACAAATACACAGAGCCATGTCAGCTATCAGCTAGTCACTGAGGGATTTACACAAACCTGCAACTTATTAAAACAAATTAATGAATGTATTTTATGAGCAGATAAATGAAGCATTCCACTCAGTTATAGCGAATTTAATTAAGGAGCATTTCACACGACAGCATCACAGGCATCAGTCAAAACAGCATCAGGCTCCATGCATGTGTGGATTTTGTCCCCCATCACTTAAGAGCATGAGGAAGGGATCTCTTAATGTTCCGTATGAACAGGAGGAATAAATATAGCAAGAAAAACCTGTTTCAATGTTCATATGGGCACCTGACTATTTTTAAGACTGACTGGGAAAATAAATAAATAAAAGTGATCCTATCCTTTAACCACAAGACTGTAGAGCCTGTGGCTACTGATCAATTGTCTGGTCCAGAACTGACTCTGCAATAAGGGGAAAACACACAGCAAGAAAACCAAAAATGTAATCCAGCGAACGCTCTCTTCTCTCACCCATAGAGGTAGTCGGCATAAGTGGCAGCGTCTGGCAACACTTGCTCCAGAATGTCATCACCATCGTCTCCTTTAGTCTTGATGAATTCACACAGAGCTCGCCAGTAAAGCACATTCTCACACGTCAGAGAGTCCACTGGGATCAGCTTCCTGTTGAACACACACACATCATCGCTAAACTCAGACATGTAATTAATTACATCACATGTGAGAGCCAGAAATTGAGGTGTACCTGTTGTCGAGCTGCGCTCTGTTCTGCAGCAGTTCTTCGGTGGGGGTGCCTTTGAAGATGGCTTTCAGTGTTTCCAGAGCTGTTTGGGCACAGTTCTCCACGTCCAGCCTGTGGAGCAGCTCGATGACGTTACCATCCAGCCGAAGCAGCCAGGCCGGCAGCAGACAAGAGGAAACAACCTCCCTCACCGCTTCTACAACACACACACAGCCAGTCCAACATGTTAACTGGGCACAATGGACTTTAGAGCAGAAACAATCGGTTGATCGACAGAAAATCATTCGGCAACTATTTTTTATAACTGATTCACAGCAAAACAACTATTTAAAAAAGAAAAATCGCTGGTTTCAGCTACTGCAACGTGAGAATTTGCTCTTTTCTGTTAAATAGCATTGTAAAGATATTTGGGTTTTGGACTGCTGGTCGGACAAAACAAGACATTTAAAAAAAAGTCACCATTGTTTTTTTTTTACATTTCATAGACCAAACAATTTTTTTGACAGATTTGTTGATAAGAAGAATTGCTTGTCGCAGCAAGTCTTTGACTGAAAAATGTGTCAGTGTAAATGTAATGTCCCACTTATAAACAGGCACAGAAATCAGTATTACCTGAGGAGTCATGGAGACCCTGCTGCAATATACCAACTCTCTGTGCGATGCTCAAAGCTTTAATGTGAACCTTGTCAGCCAGAATCTTAAACAGAAAATAGAGAAACCTCAATTCACAGCGTTTAACAAGTGTTCAATCAGATGAAGACAACCACATTATTATGTTGTTATCTGCATATATATTTATACCGGATCATTTGGCTGCATTTGTTGCTACCTGGTAGGCTAGCTTGCGGACGTTCTCTTTGATGTCCCGGGTACGTTTGAGTACTTTGGGGAGGGTGCGAGGGGACATTGCAATGCAGGAAAGAACGGCTCGTCGCACCTCAGCATTAGCATCATTTTCCAGAATCAACATGTACGCTGAACAGTGGAAAGAAACAGAGCATTAGAGAGTAAGAAAGCTAATGAGAAAGATACAAAAACATACATATCAGATCACACAAAAACACAAGGCCATGAAGTGGGAAGAAATACAATGCTGTTGCAAAAAGACAGTCGAAGATTCCCCACTCACACCGGTCAAGTGTCATAGATGTATAGCACAACAGATATTTGGGTTCTCACACACAAGTTTAAACAACGTGGTCTCAAATGTAGTTATCATAGTTATTTTTTACAGTTGAATAATGATAAACATTATTCTCAATAGACAGAAGTATTGGTACAACTTGAAATTATAATATTTCGAGCATCGGCTTTGTGTGTGTTCTTTCAAGTCAAAAATAAAATAGGTGCAATAGAAAGAAAAAATAACCATTGACAGTTGGACAGTCGGGATCCTTTGGCTGTTGCAGGCGCGTCATGGCCAAAGCAGCCTGAATCCTCACATTGGGGAACTTGTCAGTGACACGGACCAGCATGGCTTGGTGGATGTGATCAAAGAGCTCGTCGTCTATATGGGCATTCTCCGCCATGCTGCCCAGCAACTTGTTGATCAGCTGGCAAACACGGAAACGCACTGCATGGCTACTGGCTTTGTGAGACTGGAGAGAAAAGAAAGGCAGTCCAAACAATAATGGGAGAAGGGGTTGGGGAAAAAAAAAAAAAAAAAAAAAAGCAGCGAGATACAGGATTTGAGAGAAACAGGGAGTCCATACAAAGAAACAGGATGAGCAGGGCGGTGAAAAAAAAAAAAAGGGTTGCATAGCACAGGAGAGTGTGGGAGTGAGAAACAGATGGAGTGCAACAGAAACAGAGACGAGACAGATGGGACAGAACAAAATCAGATTAGTAGGCAGCAGAGACATCGATCACATCAGTGCTTTTCTCTCCAGCAAATGCTCACAACAAAATCAGAGGGTTCTTTTAATCCATGAAGGAAAATATATTGGGTTAACAGATTTCCTAAAAAACATTTGCCGCAAATGATAAACATTCATGTCACAAAGTTGACCTCTTGTAATCAATCAGCGCACATAGAGAAAACTCACACAATGCGTGCATACACTGATGTCATAATGTTTATACCTCCAACAGGAAGTTGAAGATGAAACTCAGAAAAGGATGATCTTCTTCCTCTTCCCCCTCCTCCTCTTGCTGCTCCTCCTCCTCCTCTGGTTTAGGTGGAGACTGGAAACTCGTGGCGAACCTCGCAACAAACTCGATGACATTTTCAACTGTAGTTTCACGCTTGTAAACAATCATGGCGTACTTCAGGTAGTGGACGAACTCCTCATGGAACAGTGTCTTGTCCTCGAGCTGGTGGAAAAGATGGAGGATGTCATCAATAACAGGTGACGCAAACCAGGAGAAATAATAGCTTAGGTCTAAAATAAAACACGGTGTAAATGGGAACAGGGTTAATGACATTAACCATGGCCCGTAGCTGTAAAAAGTTAGTTTGTGGCCACCAAATACTCCATGTAGGTGGCCCCCTGTCGCCACCAAGTTTTATCCCTATACTGGATATACGTTGCCTTCACCAAAGTAACATTACAGTTCCACAGAGTGCGAGAGAATATACCATGTTTACAAAGACCTTCTGAGTTTTCAATTTAAATAATTTATTATAAAAATACATTTGTCTTTTCATTAATTGAAGTGTCACAGTTCAAGGCGGTGTGAAGGCGTGTTAAAATGCCTTTTTTGTATAGTTTTTACACAACATTGTAAATTTGGGCCACAGAAAATGTGTTTTGGCCAGCATATTTAGGGGCTTGGTGGCCAATAGAAATCTGTGAACTGTAAAGGCTATTTATTTATCCAAATCTCTCATTGCACTAGAACAGCCTTCTATTTCTTATGCTGCTGTTTCATTACATTTGGATTTTAAATCCCATTTGTCTTTTTGTATTGCCTTGCACTTTGAATGCCCTGCTGTTGAAAGATGCTCTACAAATAAACTTGCACTTCCGATTTTAAATAATGATTAGGTTCAGTGTTTTGACCACAATACAGGGTACGAACTTTGAGGAATGTGAAGGCAAAATAACAAACAACCACACTTAGAAAAGACTTCGTTGCCCGCTAAGCTTGTTAACAGAACACACAACAGACATTTAAACTACGAGTTAAGTGTGGTATGTCTAACGGCAAAACATGGACACAGTAGGAAGGACATGGCAGCTTCGTGCATCACCACCCAGAACCTACCTTGCTGTAGCGGCTCTTCAAGCTAGCCACCAGCTTTGCCTTGTTGCTGTGGCCCTTCTGAGCGCGCTGAAACGCCTCCTTAATCTCCATTTCACTGTCCGCAGTCATCTTTCCTTCGCAGAAGAACCAAATTAAAAGATGGAATTACTCAAACAGCCGTGTGTAGGCTTCCCTCGCAGTAACTCCCAGTGACGTTTTTACTAAACGCTAACGGAAGTAGTCCGTTTGTCTTTGGTGCCGCATTAGCCGACCAAAGTCGCACCTCGGTCCAACTCCCACTGAGAGAACAGCAGGAAAACAACGCGACCTGGCCAAGCTGCGTGGGATAAAGTTCCAAGGAGACACTTTAAATAATTATTTATCCGAATATTAAAGCAAACATTGTATTATACAGAAGAATCCAACTTTGTATGAGTTTTAGAAATGTACCTTTTCTTCGCTTTTCTTCTCGCAACACTGCCGCCTGTTTTCAAATTCAATTGCGGTGTTGTCGCGAGAACTGAACGCGTGATCTTGATTCTTACGTAAAGTTACGTAACCGTAACTTACGGTACGGTAGTTTTTTTTGACGCCCTAAATTCAGGCTTGCAGGCGGCTCTACTGGTCAGGCACAATAATGTACGCAGTGATCCCCATTCATTAACCAACCGAATTTTTTTTTCATCATCTCTCACTCGTTAGCCCTCTGAGATCCACGGGATCATATACGATCCCAAAAATCACGTTGTCTTTAACGGGTCACATCTCCGCAACGGTGACATTCCGTTTATTCCTCTTAAACTAGAGAAACAGCGCTAACCAGTGAGCCCCTGTATACGTGAGCCATCTACTGCAGTCTGTAAAAGTAATACGTAAAGTTGTAAAGTATGTGGATGGTTTGCCCCTTTTGCTTGTTCTACTTGTATGTACATCGATCAGTTCTCACCCACCATCTTTGTTGATGACATACATAGAGTGTAAAGGTCACGTTTCTATATCGGACACTGCTATTGGCTCCAGTGGTGCAGTTACAGCCAATCGGACTGTCTCGATTTATTTATAAGTTCCTTGCTAGTTGTCAGTCCCCCCCCAGGATCTCAGTAAATCCTGTGGCAAACACTGATGTGCACAACAAGTAGTTTGATTAGTCAAATAGTCGCTAAACAGAAAATTAATCTGCAAATATTTTGATCACTGATTCATCGTTTTAGAATGCCAAACATTCCCTAGTAACAGCTTCTCAATTGTGAAGATGTGCTGCCTTTCTCTGTTTTCACTGTAAACTGGACATCTTCTCAGTTTTGGTCTCTTGGTCGTACAAAACCACAAAACGTCTATGTGCATTTTTCACTACTTTCTGACATTTTACAGCTCAAATGATTATTCAATTTACTGGTATAATAAATAACAGTAAGTAACAATAAAAGAGAATGATTAGTTGCAGGCCCAAAATCTTATCCTATTAAATACGTTTTATTAGCTTTTTGATTCTGGCATACCTGTCATATATTTTTGGAAAGAAATAACAGTGTGCTTGCTCCATCTTAGGCTTTTAGCGTTGCGTACCTATGAAGAGGTCTTCAGGGGGAAAAGTATCCAGGTAGTAACCTAACATTTACAATGCTCACATTAGATATACTGGGTTTGGTTGGCTGTGGAGGGGTCATAGCAGACAGCTCACCCGTGGGAAGGACAGGAACATGCCTCTCCACAGGCGGACAGGGTGCCTCATTGTATAGCAACAGCAGCCATCTATCTCTGGAAATCAATTTAATATTGAAGGGTTTCTGTCAGGCTTCTGCTTTAGACTTGTGTGCATGTGGGCATAGGATTATCTGAGAGGTGTATTATCATATTTAATATTTATGGATGAAGGGTCTAAAAGTCTCTCCATTAGTCCATACAACCTGCTTTGTCATGAGCCAATATGATGTGAAAAAATTTGTGCCTCTAGAGCTCCTGTAAAATCATGGGCACATACAGTCTGATCTTAAGATTAAGAGATATACAGAGAGATGTGTAAAATTGCATCAAACCACCACTTCCCATTACCTTGCACTAATTAACAAAGCACAGTCCAATATTTATAGTCTGGAACATTCCATTAAATAGACAAACCTAACTACATAACAATCCATTTAGACCTTTAAACTCACATATGTGACAATATATATCTTGCTGTGATCAAGGCTGGATTACAAACTTGGCAAAGGGGACAAATGCCCGGGTTCCCCTGAAGCACCAGGTTCACTATGTGCCAATTGATTTGTGATCATTTCATTAATTGCAAATTTGTTCGGGCATATGTCCCACTAAAGCTGGTTGTGCATTGTTTTCTTATCCTCTAGCCTCACTATGCTTCAAACAAACTAGGTCGTAAGATGTGCCATTTAGATAAAAGATAAAATGTTTTATGGCTGTTCCATGTGGCCACACTCAAAGGCAGGGCGAAAGGTCTGGCAGCAGCCTCCTCCTGTTGCATCCCTCTACCTCCCCAATCTCTCTCCAAGAACTCTGTATCTTTGTAGTCTGAAATGCGATGAATCATACGAATGGGCATAACGGCGCACGCTTTCGGTCAGTTTCTCCTCAAAGCCATTCGTGGTGTACTCGGTTGAATGTGTGAAAACTGATGGAAGAATGAAAAAAGAGAGCGTGGCAGTATTTCATATCCTGCCTGCATACCTACACATAGCTACTTGGCCAATCTGGATCACGTGGACATGATTGATGGTTTTGTATAGTTTCTGAAATGGTTGGATACCCACCCCAAATGGTGCTCACATGGTGCACAGTCCTAAATAAAGTTGTGTTTAATGAAATTACCACGAACTAATTCACAGAGAATATCTAGTCCCAAGTATTATTATAGCACAGAAGAATTAGGTCTCTATCGTCTGCTGTGGACACTGAGAATTTGGAGGAGAGAGGCACACAATACACAGTACTGGGCCATTCCTTTTTTTTATCTGTTTCTTACAAGTCCCAAACTTTATGCTACATTTTTGGAGTACCCCTTTAAGATTAGGGGTGTTAATCAATGCTGCCCACTTGTATATGACAACGTGTTGTAACATGGCTTTCACTTGACTCTTCACAGTACCTGTAGGTGCATTTCAACAGAGATAGAACGGATAGTTTATGCATTGAGGGTACAGTTTAGCAAATTAGTTAATTTCAGATGAAAATCGCATTTTTGTTTTTGGCTATGGAACAATTCATAACAGAAATAAGCTACTAGGAGCATCATATGTTCCTGTTCAGCCTGGATCCCACATTCTGCTGACGGTGTCTGACTGCTGGAGAGAAATCAAACGACTGGACCCCCGAGACACCCCTCCCCCCCCCCCCCTACAAGGTGTTCGGCAGCGATACAGCAGCGCCGGGAGGGGCGGGGCCGCACTGCAGCAGTGCGCTTGTCGAGCTGTCTCCGGTGATGTTCCGTAGGATACACACGCCCCTCTCCGCCCCTGCCGCGAGACAGGTGGTTGGACTGGCCTACATGCCTCCATCCTCGAGCGCTCGCTCTTAGAATAAGCAGCAGCAGCAACAACAAGAAGAAAAAAGAATCTAGTTGACAGCAGGGAAGAGTCGGCTGGCGCGAGCGCGTCCCCGATGGACGTCCAGCGTGTGACCTCCGCGATCACCGGGCAGCGACCGGAACGCGCGAGGAGAGCCCCGCCGACCCACCACCCGATGTTCTCCGGCGAGTCGCTCGAGCTGCTGTTCACGGGCGGGGGTCTGCCGGCGGAGGACTGAGATGCGCGAGTGAAAAGTTGACACGGTTTTGGTCTGAGAGGCGGCAGGATCATTTCTAGACTCGCCTCCGGTCTGGAAAGTTGGGGAGGAGGAGGAGGAGGAGGAGGAGGAGGAGGAGGAGGGGGGTGGTTCATTATGGCTTCGGGCGCCGGTAAGGCTGCACAGCCCCCCGGGCCGGGCTCCACCGTTAACGGGACTGCGGCAGAGTTCCCGAACATCGAGCAGGAGCTGTACGACTACCAGATGCACAGCAAGATGTGCAAGAAGATCGCTCAGCTCACCAAGGTAAGACCCGCCGGTGACACCGGGGGGGGGGGATGAGCTGATGGCTGCCTCCCTCTCTGCCATCCGTCGCACTGAATCATAACCACTGATTGAGACGGCGGCCTGTAGTGATCCTGTGATAGAGGGACACCAACACACATCGCGGCAAAAAAAACCAAAATGTAAATGCAAATATAAAATCGATCCAAACGGGATTAAAAATGAGTAAATAACCTGAGAGAAGTATAGAGTGTAAATAACATATTGCAGTAGCCTAATGGAGACTACAAACTCATACGTGCTTTTAAACAACACTATAGATGGACACAATCATCATTATCTCTTGGGATTATGATTGGAAAACTTGGATCAGGGCTCTTTTGCTCATCGTGACTGACACAAAAATGAAATATTTAGATCTGCAGAGAGCCAGACCTAATGAGGCAGCACTTAAGAGTGATGCAATTTATGGAGTATCTTTAGTCATGCATCGATTTACAGTTAAGATGGTTAAATGTAAAAACAAATAAAGAATTTCACATCTCATATGGCAGAGCTTGTACCCATGTCAGAGCCCAAAATGATGTTTCTTTGTCTGACCCAAGACACAAAAAATGTACTAACAGCCATATGAAACAGATTAAAGCAGCAGAACCCCACACTGAAGAAGCTGTAAGCAGCAAAGGGTTGTAATTTATAATTCAAATGCATTAATTGAGTAATCGATAACATTTTTGTCATGATAAATGATTCCTTTATTAGCACCAGCCCATCACGCCGTGCAAGTGCACACACACTTATCAGTGTGCAGGCGGGGATGCTTGACAGCAGCAGCAGTAGCAGCAGTAGCTGTATTCTGGCTCTTCATACAGTAAGCAGTGCTATATGGGGATTCTCCCTCTGTCTGGTCCACCATAATGCTTACAGAGGCAGGGCATGACCCATCGCTTGTTACGGATGACTGTGCAGTTCCATCTTCCCTTATGGGTTCACCTCGTGTGTGTGTGTCCAGGAACACATGTGTGCAATGCAGTACATGCTGCAGTTGTATTTGCGTGTGTGCTGTTCAGAAAGCTTCCTCTTCATACACACACTCACTCACACGCAAACAAAGATGACACAGATGAGGGGTCAGTGCTTGTGCGGCGCTCGTGTCTGCGTTCGTTAGGGGATTCGCCAGCCTTGTCCCTTCCACCTTTCGTGGCCCTCCGCTCCTCTGTACCGTCCTAATGAATAAGAAGCCTGGACTTGCTTTCTCTCTCTTGGAACTTTATGTAAGCCCTGCCAGCCTGCGTTTAGCTCTTTGATGACCACAGTAAATAAATCTGAAACCCGGAGCGCCGGTGAAATATAAGAATCATCAAATCCGATATTTGGTGTAAGCATTTTCTCTGAGCTATGGGATGCTGGACATGTGACACATGGTGTATTTGAGTGTTTTGGGGCGTGGAGGGGAAGCAGGAAATGGGTCAGCTGTAGTAACCTTATATATTTAATAACCCCTACTCTCTGTGAACATGGAGGCTGGCACACACGCACACAGTCATGCACTTACAGTGTACTTAACAAACCTCCTCACGTCAGCCCTCGCTCTGCCACTCACCCATCCACACTTATGCTTGACTTCCACAGACCCCCCCCCCCCTCCTCTCTGCGCGTGACAGTGGGCTGTCCTGGTTGAATGGGTGCTGCTTAATATAAACCAGTAGCACGTCGGAGTGTGTTTACATGGCGGAACAAGCCAATGAGAGGAAGGCGAGAGCTGTCCAGGCCAGCTGTTGTGAATGTTCACATGAGCTTGTGCGTGAATAGACAGGATGCACAAACCCACATGAGTACAGAGAAAAGAGTATAGTCCCTTAACGGTAACAGTAGCATTTAAAGTGTGTGTTGGTGTGCACATATACACCCACACCTTTGATTGGCAGCTCTAATTCTGTGCGTGTGATTTCCTGTACTTATCTAAGCTTACACTGTCACACTGTTCCCTGCTTTGTAATCCAGCACACCCGGTACCCTCTTTGATATGTGTGGAGGAGGGCTGATGTAAGAGAAAGTGTCTCTTTGCCTAACCTCTCCTCTGTGCACCAACCATTCACTCTACAGCTCACTCCTGTTTCATCAGGCTCGTCTCGCGTCTTCTTTACACTGTGGACAGAATATTAATTTCATGCTTTGCTGACTATGAAGTTGTTGTCAATACGCACGGGCACAGGCTACATGAATAACATTATCGACTGGCAGGATCAATATGGGGAGCTCGAGACAGGATTTACAGTAGCAAGAGGCCCTCGCGGCTCCCTGACCAAGCTGCCACGCCAAGCGCCTCAAGAATCTACACCCAAAAGAATTAATTAAAGTGTGACACTACTTTATCACACTGGAATATTAAAATAAAGGATTAATAAGTCTAAATGTGAGCCTTAAGTAAAATAACATTAAGGCTTTAACTACGATGTAACAACTATAAGTGCTGCAAAAACAGAGAATCAGCTGCTAAATATGATCATTTACGTCCCTGTTAATTTTTTTCCTAAACTTTGCATAGGACGCTGCGAATCAAAAGCTAACTTCAGCGGTGTGGTTTATGCTAACCTTAAAGTGTGCCCATGTAACAGTGGCCACAAGTGACGCCTACGAGACAATGGTGAATGCTAAAACGCAGTGCAACAGTAAGAGCCGTAGAGAAGAGTCGCGAAGGGCAAAGATAAGATTGCTATTAGGTAATAGTATTAGGTAGAAAACCTTTCATTTGCCATAAAGTGAAAATGCAGAAATAACGACATATCTGAGATCAGTGGCTCCCAACCGGCCTAGCTGGGACTACTTGTCAGGACTTTGAAGTGATCATTTTATTTTCTCAGATTGTGTAATTTGAAGGATTTTTCAGAGGCCTGAAGATGTAAAACCATCCCAACACTTAAAAAAAAAAGAAGAAGAAGCAAGGATTAGAGAAAGATCTGAAAAAAGATACTGCTTTGTGGGAACTGCTGGTTTAGCTCTGAACACATTTTTGGAGACCCCTTTACGTCGCCCTCTCTCCTGCTATATTTTTCTCCTTGCTCTCACTTTCAAGCTGGCCATTCAGGGCAGCCAAGAACAGCACGCGCACACACACTCCCCTCAGAGCCTGCCCTCGATTCAGAGTCCCCTTCATTCCTCTGAGTCGTGAGTTATACTCTGTGAGGACAAGTTCGTGCCCTATTACGTGATCGAATAGCCTGCGTCACGTACCGTCCAAGTGTTTGCCTGAGGAGGGTTTGTGATCAGGATCTGGGAAGATGCCACACCCATCATCAATATTCGTAGCTGAATTGCAAGAAATGCATCATTGATTAGTGGAGATTGACAATGTTGAGACCACGTAAGTGTGTGTGCAAGAATGAGGAGGTGACACACACACACACACGCACACACAGAGGGAATGTCCGGCAGTGCTGTGGCAGCTGCAGACAGAGAGGCGTCTGGGCAAAATATGAGCCTATGTGTTCCCTGCATACTCCCATGCACACGCGCACACGCACACCTCTGCAAGTGTGTAAGTGAGACATCAGAGACACTGGGAGCAGATGATGACACTGTAGACATGGCGTAGAGGGTCAAGTGAAAAGTGGGGCGAAACAGGCCATATTTCAGGTGTTAGTCACAGTCTATATTGGGAAGAGGGTGAGATACTCCGCACATCCTGGCAGGCTGGAGAATTACTGCATGAAGCCTCAGTGTCTGGACTATATTAACTCACAGGACTTTGTTTACAGTAGATACACACAGTGTTGTCAGTGTTGCTGTTTATCCCCTATTATTTGTGTTTGGGGATTATCGTGTTTCCATGTCGGTCTGTGTCCATTTGAAATTTGTCATCATAAAGCTGCCAGCTCAAAATATTGGCCCTATAATCTCTGTGACAAGTATTGGTGTCAGTTTTCCTGCTGTTTGTGATGGAGTCCAGTTAATTGAAAGTAGAGGAAACAACATGACGGAGTGAATTGTCTGAATCCATGAGGATGTATTCAGGTCAGCTTCTTTTTCCAAGAGAGGTCACGAAAGCAACACTTAAGAGCTGAAAACTATCACCAAGCAATAATATACAGATTTAAATCCTGTCAGTCACATAAAGTATAACAGTGACTAAAATCAAAATATAGTCCAAGGAAGAAACTGTTTCATACTCAATATGTGCTTACAAATGAAATAAGGAGGCTTACAGGCCAGTTATAATGTTTTCTTATCAAAAAGGTAAAAACGTATTACTCAGCCTCCAAATAAATCTTTCAACGTCATCTTAAACTCAACAATGATCAATTATGCGGCAGTTACTTCCAAAAATAGAAGAAATGCTAAACGAAACCACTTTGTACTCATTCACTTGACCTTAGGGACAAAAAGCCCTAAAACTTCTCAGCTGCTGCAAAAAATAACAATAATCATAAAGAAAGCCCTGAATGACCGTATAAAGAATATACTAGTTATGTCAACCAGAGACATGGCAGGCCGAACCAAGAATACAAGATGAACAAGTGTAATTAATAAACATTAAAAATAATATGCGATCTGCTATTTTTAGTTCACACAGACGCAGAATTTACGTCAGTATGAGATTTGTGTCAGTCGGGTGGAGTGGGGGTGATCAGTTCCTGTTTAGCCACAAAGAAAAGGCATGACCTATTCCTTTAATGAGATGATGAACAAAATGTATAAACACATTTTTATACAAAATTCAGGTCTTTGGGGCAGAAATGTGACCGTGTTATTGACCCTCTCCAGGTGATTTATTCTCTGAACATGAAGAATGAGGAGCAGGAGGTGGCCCTGCAGGCCTTGAGCCACGCTCACCACGAGGAGCTGCACCGCATCCTGATGGAGACGTGTCACGAAGGGGAGGGATCAGCGCTGAGGTCACGCCTCCTCGAGCTGCAGGAGTCTCTGGATGAGCAGCAGAGAGTTGGAGCCCAGGTGTGTGTATGTGTGTGTGTGTTAAAGGGTATGGGTGCACTCTGACCCTCCTGATCATGAGATCAACTTACCACACTTAAGGGCATGTTGTATTGCTGTAATTTAATGTGTAAACTCGCAGCAGGAGCAGCAGTTCAAACCCTCCCCTCACGTGACCTACAACAGTCAACCTCTTCACTTTACCCAGTCTAAGACTTCATGCCTAATTTACATGCTGCGCGCCACAATAAAACATCAGCATGAATCACAAATGCTGCATGACTTACTTGAGAGCTCTTTGGAAAAGGGATGCATCTTAGCAACTAAAAATATATTTTTTAAAAAGTATATGGCCCTAAAACATTTATTGTGAAATCTTTTGCTACGTGCATCTGTCTGGTTTGTCGTCTGTCATTTCCTGCTTCAACTGTTATATTTTTCTGCCAATTTGGGAGCATGTTATCACAGTGTGAACACCTACCAGCAAATGCACGAAAGCAGTTAACAGCTTCACCCTATTGGCTCTGTTTTTGTGGAACAGGGGGCAGACAGACGTGAGTGTTGCCAAATAGGTAAAAGCACAAGTGCAGTGCGGTCTGGAGTTGAACGTAGCCTAATCTTGTTTTCTTATTAGCAGATTTGCAACAAACACTGTTCCAGTCAACATTCTGTCTTAATATAATATAACTGAAGGCTCTTCAGTAAACTCTTAATGCTGGAAGTTACCATGCTATAAGTACAATGATACTCTTAAGAGTTGTTCAGATAAAGAAAATAATAGACTTGTTAGAGAAAATGCTGGTAATACTTTATTTTATGAGTTGTGACTTTGAGAGATTTCCAAAAAAATCCCAGAAAGATCTTTCTAATTTGGTACTTCCTAAAGGTCCCATGGAGACAGTGGTGAATTGGTACACTTCCAATTAATTTATCACAATTCAGTGCCAGTTAATTCACTTATGATTTCTGGTTACTTTTGTGATGAGCTGAATGAAGGTTTAGAATTTGGAAAAAGTCAATTAATGGCTCCAACCTGCCTGATCTCAACAGTGCTAATTGGCGCTTACGGACACACTTCTTTTTGCCTTTTATAAATGTTTTGTATCACACTGCTCACTCCAGTGATCTGCACAGTTCCTAGATCACAACACGACCAAACACCTTTGAGATGAAATGGTGCAGGATATATGCAGTATGAATGTGCCACCACAAAAATAGTAGTGTGGGCTGTTATCACGTTAGCATGGCGCAAACTGTCTGAGGGGAGACACCAGAGTGTTATACCGACTAGCAAGGATGTATACTCAGTGGCCAGTGACTCTATATGTAAGTGCACTGTGTAACATGTTATCCTCTGTTCCTCCAGGTGCAGGCAGACTTTGCGTGCTTCCGCATCCAGTCAGGGGAGAGGGAGCGTGAAACTGAGGCGGAGCTGAGAAAGGAGTTTGAGGAGAGGCTCCAGGCTGCAGAGGAAGAGCTCCAGGAAGCCAAGGTCCAGATCAGGGATACCCAGGAGGAGAGCCTGCGGTTGAGCAAAGAACTGGAGAAGGCCGGGGAGCAGATCCAGGAGTTTGGTGCCAAATGTGAGGAGCTACAGAAAGCGGCGGACGAGGAGAGGCAGAGCAAAGAGGAGCAGAGACAGCGAGAAGATGAGGTGAAAAAGAAACAGGAGGAGGAGAGACAGACAGAGGAGCGGGAGGACTTGGAAAGAGTAAAAGCACTTTTAGAGGAGGTGCAGACACTGAAGGAGGAGAGGGATCGAGCAGAGGAGGAGAGGAGTCGCGCTGTGGACGAGGAGAGGGAGCAATGGGAGCAAAAGATGAAAAGTATGAATGAGGAGAAAGAGGAAATGAGGAAGAAGATGGAGGCAGAATGGCGGGGGGAGCGGCAGAGGTGGGAGGAGAGGGAGGAAGAGGAGAAGAAAGGAATGCACAGTGCGCTGCGAGAAAGAGTGAAGAGGGCTGAAGCGGAGGTGGAAAGTCACCTGGACAGGCTGGCTGAGAGCAAGAGAAACACAGTTAAACTGCAAGAGCGAATACAGGTACACACACGCACACACATACACACACACACACATAATCCTTCCACTCATACTCCAACTAGAATCCAATGCTGTGAAAAGGGAGGTGAAGGGAAATTGAAATGTTGCAGTTTCCTGTCTCTGATGCACCCAGCTAATGATCGTGTTAGGATGGAGCGAGGTGAAAGCGGGGGTGGGTGGGCGTGCTTTCCTGTCTAACCATAGGCTGCCCTCCCTGAGTGCTATTATTCCCACTGCCAACTATCTCCTAATGAGTAGTTTGAGCAGGATAGATTCACTGCTACACCACCATTACCACCTTGTGAATGAGCATTAAGAAGCTGGCACAGAGCTGACATAAGCCCTCACAGCAGACAATTAAAGGTTCACAGTTGGGCGAGATAGCTCCCTGACTAACCACATTTCATCCCTTTTTTTTTTCTATCGCCCTCCCTGTGTTGCTGACTTGTGTTCTTTCTCTCCTCCCTCCATATCTGTCTCAAACCTGCTGCCGGCTCCTGTCTCTCTCCCTCATCTTTTTTCCCCCTCTTTTCTATTCCCCCGTGCTCTTTATCAACCCACAATACTTCTCTGGATCGCCCTCCTTACTCGCTCTCGTGCCAAACTTCACTCCCCGCCTCCGTGCCTCCCTCCAGGACCTGGAGGAGGAGCTGGAGCTGGATCGGAGGCGCGTGTCCGAGGCTGAGGGCGTGGGCAAACGGGCGGAGGAGGAGCTTGCGGTCGCCAAGGAGAGGCTGCTTCTGCAGGAGGACGAGCTGCAGAGCAAAGCAGGTAGTCGTTCAGTCTATGTCTGCCTGTCCACCTGTCTTCTCGCCTGTCTGATGAAGGAGGCTCGCATTGGGGAAAATCAGCTGAGCTCAGTGCAATTCCATTGTTCATTCTGACTCAGCGTTCATTAAGTTTTCGCCTCACGCAATTTGAATATATACAGAAAATGCAACAAACACACATTATTCATCCTCCATAAAGGCAAACAGTTTCATCAAAGTGTCATCATACCCAGTCAGCAAAAACAACCTGAATTTTATTTATTGCACAAGAATGATTTTTGTTTTAGGTGCTTCCTCATTCAGTATTGGCCTGCTGTAAGTCCATTCTGCTTCTATTATGCATAATCAATCAATGCACACTCAGGTATGTGTGTGTGTGCATTGTGTTCACTTGGGTGTTTATTTGCTCTGTGTGTGTGTGTGTGTGTGTGTGTGTGTGTGTGTGTGTGCGCGTGCATGCGTGCGTGCGTGTATCAGAGGAGCTGCTGAACCTCGGCGGCTGTGAGGTGTGTGTGTGTGCTGAAGTGGAGGAACTGAGGAGCCAGGTGAGCCGTCTGCAGAGCAGGAACAGAGAGCTGGAGCTACAGAGCAGCGGCCGAAACAGTGACCACGCCCGGCAGATACGCCAGGTAAAATGCACACACACACACACACACACACACGTAAAATGAATAAAGTGCAGATACATGTGCATATATATTTAATATTACACTCTGAGCTCTTTTTTAGGTACACCTGTGTGATCTAATGTAATCCAATACAACCTTCATATACAGTACATATATTCTATATACACCGACGGCGACGGAGCTGCCATGCAAGGAGCCAGGGATTGAACCGCCAGGCCTGGGATTAATGGACGGCCCGTTATGATGCCTATAATAAAATAAAACCTTTAATGCGGACCTCAGTGCAAATACAATGTCACCAAAAACTGAACATTATAAACTTTGTAAAGGTAGAGTTTGTGGCTGAGCTGTTGCATTAGATTGCATAGGTGTACCTGATAAAGTGGCCGCTGATTGTATGTTGTGTGTGTTCACAGCATGCTGAGGCGCTGTCCAGTTTGCGCTCTGAGATGGTGAGAGCCCAGACAGAAGAGCTGCGTCGCATCCAAAAACACGCAGATGATGAGAGGGACAAACTGCAGAAGGAGATAGAAAAAGAGAGAGAAAACTTACAGAAGGAAAGACAACAAGAAAAGGACCAGCTGGAGAAGGAGAGAAACAGACTGCGCAGAGACAGAGAGCAGGAGAAGGGAGCGCTGGAGGAGATCCGGGAACGTCTGAGGAGAGAAAAGGAGGAAGAGGTCGACCGGCTGCGGAAGGAACTGGAGGTCGAGAGGGTTCGAGTTCGATCGCAGCTGGACAAGAGCATCGAACAGGTCGAGGCAGAGAGAGCCAACGTGCAGAAGAAGCTGGAAGAGGAGAAGAAGAGATTGGTGGAGAAGGCTGAGGAGGACAGGAAACGATTGAAGGAGCAGGTGCGGAAGGCAATAGAGGAAGTGATGAGGAGGCATGCAGCCGAACTTCACAGCGTCCAAGAAGCTCTGAGCTCAGAGAAGAAGACCAACCAAGAGGTCAGCAAATAGCAACCTTGAGGCACAGATCAGTGTACTGCTCACACATACCTACACACACACACATACACACACACACACACACACACACACAAAGAAACAGATTACAGGGAGAATGCTTTTAAACTTTAAGCTTGGATAATTTTTTACCAGAGCATTTGGGCTGACTGCAGTAAGAGGACGGGCTCCGTAGTGAAAGAGGACACAGTGTTTCTATAATGTGCACTTTATCTGAATTTTTAAAAATAGCCTGCTGCTCAGCTGTGGCAGACAGCTTATGTAGGCTTAATTGTTTCGGTTGCACTGTAAATGTAGAAATACAAAGAGATTTTATCACATAATTGCCCTTCATGTGCACTTCATCGTGACTAATTATGAATTAGGCTTAGTAATAAGGAGATGATGGTACGGTCGGGTTGAAGTGCTCAAAAGAGGATAAATTGTTAATGTAATAATGGTTTTGATGAGGATGAATTTTCTTGGAAGGTGTGTGCGCACTTGGAAGAAGAGAGGAGAACCGGTGAGGAGCTACGCAGCGGGCTGGAGAAGGAAACAGAGGAGCTGAGGACAAAACTGAGAGATGCTACCAATGAGGTCAGAGGTCACATTACACTAGTTGAGTGTGTATTTCTACACATATCAGATACAACTACTTCCAATATCAGTTATATTATATATATATATAAGACTATAACATGTGAAGTGGAAATGAAACGTTTCTGTGCTCTCAGATCTGTAGACTGGAGTCAGTCATCCAACGGCAAGACAAGAAAGAAAATGTGGCCGCTGAAGCGGCACGCTTGTGTGGGCCACAGTGCTCTCGTCTGGAGGAAGAGCTTCAACACAGTCGGAGTCGGCTGGCTCGGACGCAGGAGGAGGCGGAGAGGCAGCGGGACAGACAACAGAGAGAGATTGCGTCCCTGAGAGCTGACAAACACCGGCTGGAGGAGAAAGTCCTGGAACAGAGCCGACTGAACACGGAGAGGAGTCTTCTAGATCAGGGCCAGCGGCACACTGAGGACCGGATCAGGTAGCAGATTAAACACCAAACTGCCAGAACTGCTCAGTCTTACGTGACAAAGTCTTGACTCTGCTTGTAATCACCTCCTGTTAAAAGATCAAAGCTGAGTTGAGCTACGGCGTCTTCTGCCCTCTGGAATTAAATTCACTTTAAGTTCTAATGAGCCTTATTGACATGTAATGTGTTTTACCAGAACAAAACATGACAGGAAATTAGCTGCAGCAATAAAAGCAATACCTGGTGGTACAAAAGATAGCACAAATCAATATCACAATCCCAATAAACATTAGCCGTAATGGTTTTCAGAAAACCAATTAGACTGTCCTGTCTCATATAGTGATTCTACATATCTAGCAGCTTCTTTTTTATTATATACTGACTATGATTACACACACTAAAACTGTTACATCTCATGGATTTTGTCTGCGTTTCCTTTTTTATTTTGAAATGCTTCCTGTCTGTTCAGTCCCTGCCCTTGTGTGTCATTGATTAGCCACACCTTTTCTGTGTTCACCTGCCCGATTCCCTCGTTATTCCCATGTCCATATATCCTGGTTCCTTTCCTTTGTCGATTCATTCTGTTTGTACCCCTGATTTCGTCACTGCTTGTACTGTGTTTAGTTTCCGTGTTCCTGTTTAGTTACCAGTTGCCTGACTTCCTACCTGCCTGTCAACCTGCTTTACCAGCATAGAAGCTCATTTTAGACAAATAAATCGCTGAACAGCTCCGGTATGCCTGTGCTGTCTGCATTTGGGTCCTTTCCCTGCTGCGGATTTGGTCAAGGACCCACTTCCTGAGGACCCATGGCATCCGCAGTGCACTGCACATCCCATAACAAATACAGCCATTACTTTTATTTAAAGTGTGTTTAATTGCTCTAAAATGCCAGTTTACGTGCAGTTTTACCCTCCTACAAAGGTTTAAAAAACTTTTAATTTAAAAAACCTATTAACTGAAATAATACAGGTGTCTGCTCCACAAATACAGCCAGGGGATTCCCAATCTCTTAATATGACAAAGAAAACCAGGTTTGGCTTATATGGATGTTTATGAAATAGTTATTATTTTCTTTCTTATTAAGAAAAGTGGGAAATAATCAGGTTGCAAACAAGCCACTGTAACACGATTACCCAGGAGAGTTCAGCAAGAAGAAATAAATAGTACATTTTGCATGTAGGTTAACTCTGCCTCACCACTTGTTCTGCTGCATGCCTCCAGGGCAGAGTGTGAGGATCGTCTCAGAGCAGAGTTCAGGATAGAGATGAATGCTGCTGTTGCTGAGAGCGAACAGAGATGGCAGAACAGAGAGCAGGAGCTGCAGACCCAGATATCTGAGCTGCAGAGTCAACTGAGCGAGGAGCAGGTGAGTCTCCTTCACAAACTGTGATCAGTCAGGTTGATTTTCATTAAAGGCATGTAATTATAGACAGATAATCAGACTGATTATTTGCCATTTAGTTTTACTCACATCAACCTAAAGATATTCATTCTGAAAAGCAGAAAATCCTCATATTTAAGAAGCTGGAACAAGCAAATGCTTTTACTTGAAAAAGATTGAATCGATGAATGGATTATCAATTGGTCTTGCGACGATCATTCTCAAAACAACATGTTGAGGATCAGAGATGATTCTCTACCTTCAGCTGCTTTCCAAATGACATTTAGTCTGTCACATTTAATTTGGGTTTAAAGGTTATACAGTTATGTCTGACTGAACTCCACACATTAAGATCAGTTTACTAGTCATGATAAGTACTTCTCATCCAGATGAAAACAGTTGTATGTTGACTTCTGTGGCTCTGAGGAAGCTTGGACAAGTCTAAGAAAATAACCCTGATGACATCACCTAGGTGTCTCAGCTTTGTCTTGGAGATGAAACATTTTAACAGAAAGCCTGAGTTACAAAATGGGATGTGGAGTTTGAAAGTTGTGGGAGTTTATCAGGCACGAAGGGTGTAAAATAATACTTAATTGAGCTGCATTATGTGGGATCCAGTGTTTTAGGAGCTTTAGTCACACTGAGACTAAAAATCTGGACATTTCATACTCTGTTACATCGATATGACCATTCACCAACTTTATGGGAGTGCAAAACTGAATCACCAGAGTACTCTTTTAAATAGTCCCATAAGACTGTTTTTGAGTCCACATGCAGTCTACTTTAATAAAGCTGTAAAAGTGTCTGCAAATACTTAAACAAAAGAAACATTTTATTCAGTGCTTGCTGCTAATTCATCATATCAGGATTACTTTGAGGGCACACAGAGCACTTAAAATTCTTGCGATCGCTTTCTGATGCAGGCGGAGGAAAAGAAGGCGGGCCCGGGAGACGACTGCCATGGAAACCCCGAAATTGACAGGCTCAGGAAAGAGGTCCAAGACACCAAGGAGATAAACAAGAAACTGAGGGAGCTGTTGCAGGTACACGCCTGCATGCACACAAAATCACATGCGCCCGCTTTTCTCTGTGATGAATTATTAAGCAGCTTTGATCAAAGTGCTGCAGTGAAAGAGGCAACATTATGTTGTTCTACACGTTTGTACATTTATCCATGTAACAGTTAAGCACACCATATGTAGCGTAACGACAGCTTTTGTGCAACTGTTGTAAAAGGACAACATGTGTATTAATGTGTTGGAGGAACCCCAAACCCAGTCCTCAGCCGAGCAGAGGCACAGTCACGCCATGGCTCTGCAGACGTTAGAGAGACAGGCGAAAGAAGATGTGCTGTCTGAGAGGAACCGGCTACAGACAATGCACCACCTTGAGCTAGGTATTGCACACATGTACACATAAACACATTCAGACATGAGTGTTAGCATAGACGGTAACATATTCTGTACCCTGCTGCATGGACACACACACACACACACACACACACACACACATTGATATTATAAATGCAACAGTGAAGTTGCTATTGCCATGGATACACTTCACCATGGCAACAGCAGAAAGGTACCTGTAACTGTGGGCCAAATTGATTTTGTTTTTTGTGTGTGTATGTGATATCAGATAAGCAGCGTGCAGAGTTGAACCAGCAGCACACAGAGTGGAGCAGACAGATGACCCAGAGACACATGCAGCAAATAGAAGACCTACAGGCTCAACTACAGGCACACACACAGATGATGGCTCTGCAACAGGTAACACACACACACAGTCTTTGTCTGTGTGTTATGGCCCGTCTTTCACTTACATAATCTCTCTCTTGACAAACAAATCACAGCAATTTCCATAACTGATATCATTACCGTGTATCATATGAGTAAAATCCTCTGTGGCTCTGGGAGTCAATACAGCATGTCACCATCTACCATCTACAACCACACTAACCGCACCTGTGTGTGTGTGTGTGTGTGTGTGTGTGAAGGACCTGAAGCAACAGAACCAGTATCAGGTGTTTGAGCGACAGCTGGATGAGAGTCGCTGTGCCATGCTCGAGCTGCAGAGAGAAAATGCAACACTGAAGAAGCAATTAAAGGAACGGTAAGGAAAGAAGTGGAAATGTGTAATTATTTCAGCATCATTGATGTCCTTCAGGGCTGCAACTAATGATTGTTTTCATTAATTCGGTTAATCTGCTGATATTTTGTCTCAATTAAATGTCAGAAGATAGTGAAAAATCATCACAGTGTCCCTAAGCTCAGGGAGGGAGGTACTCAGATTTATTGTTTCACCCAAACAGTCCCAAACCAAAGAAATTTGGTGTACATACATACAATATGATGAAGAAAAGCATAAAATCCTCACATTTAAGAAGACGGAAATAGTGAATGTTTGGCATATTTGCTTGAAAAGAGGCTGAAATGATAGATTATCAAAATAGTTGCAATTTAATTTTCTGTTGATTTAGTAATCAATTAACTGACTAATCGTTTCAGCTCCAATACAAAAACTAATAATTACCTACCAAGTTGCATACTGAATTGGAAGCATCAACTTAAAGGAATAGTTTGACATTAGGGGAAATGCGCTTATTCCCCTTTTTGCCAAGAGTCTGATGAGAAGATTGATACCACTCTTACGTCTAAGGGTGGAATCAATCTTTGCATGTAACTCTCTGCAAAGAATGCCAATTTCGCAAAATCCTTAAAGATGGGTGGGGAAAAGCAAGACAACACATGTGATTTAATTTCAGTATTTTTGTATCGCTATCGCTGCTTACTACAAAGATTTAGAATTAATTTTAACAATAATTGTATTTTTTATCTGTTGAAATATGTATGAAAGGTTGTACACATCTAGCTTACAGATATATATTAAATATATTGCACATATGCAATGTTTGAGCTTTATTATTTACTGGTCTATATGAAAACTAGAACAAATACAGTAGAAACTACACAGACATGATATGTAGTACAGTAATAAGCGTGCTAAATTAGATCCCCGACGTAGCCCAAATACAAACAGCCATTACTGTTTCCAATGCATCATAACCATTATTTCCATTCTTCTCTTGTATCTACTGTCCCTTCTCAGGTCAGTGCAGGAGGAGAATCCTGAAGCTGAAGAGAAAGAAGAGGAAGGTGCAGAATTGCAGAAGAAGAAAGACGCCCAGCTGGAAGAAGAAGCGCAGCGTCTGAAGGAGGAGGTGGAGAAACTGAGGGTGGAGATGGAGAAGCTGGAGGAGTCACAGAAACACTGGGAAGAAAGGAAAGAGGAGGACGTAAAAGAAGAGGAGCTGGACGAGGAGAAGAAGAAGGAGCGGGAGGAGGAGAAGAGGAGAGAGGAGGTGGAGGAGATCAGGAAGGAGCACAAGAGGGAGATGCAGAGTTTGGTCTCCGAGTACAGCAGCGCCCAGACGCACCTGCAGGCTCGCATTGTGGCCTTGGAGAACGAGTGAGTAGAGGACAGACGCATGGAAAGACAGCCGTTTTAGAATTAATGCAATCTGAGGAGAACATCAGGACGGGTATGAGAGAAAAGGTGTGTGTTTGTGTATATGATTTAACTGCAGGCTGCGTGAGCGGGAGGAGCGGTGCAGGAGGAGGGAGCCTCGGTGTGACGAGCAGCAGTTGGGGAGACTTCAAGAGAGACTGTCCGAGAGAGACCAGCTCATTAAACGATTAGTGGTGAGAACGCACACACACACACACACACACACACACACACACACACACACACAAGCTATTGACCTGTGGAGCTGCTCCTCTGATCTCTCCAGAGGTTGCTCACTTAAAGGTGAAATTTTATGTCGTTCTTATTGTCAACAAACCCCAAAGAAGACAAAAAAAATGAATTGAATGTCTTTGTAGTCAGAGTCTGATAGATCTTATTCCTCGGTGCCATAGGAGGCATGTGCCACTGGGTGATGTGATCCTACGTTACCATGAACGTGGGCACTGCTGCCGAAATCTGTGGCTGAACAGTCCCCAACCAAATCCCCTGTTTGAATTATGTTTGCTAAAAGCTACATGTCATGTAGTCTTTTGAAAGAAAATGAGGAAACTATGTATTTGTGGCCCGTTTGTAAAGAGTCACATATTTGGTAGGGACAAATGGGCTTGGTGCTTAGCCACAGACAAACTGGGGTTGTTGGAAGGAACTGGGCGATGGACTAAAGCACTAACTTTGATTGGAAATGTTGACAATATAAAAAATATAGAATAACCAGGCTCATCCTGTCGGTCATGGGCTGTCCTTGTCTATGACTCTATGCACAGGCAGCTAACAGAAACTTGTTTGTGCTCCAGTTAAGCTGTAAAACAGTCGCAACAGTACATTAACTACACCATCTGCTGTTTCTCTGGTCAAACTCTTAATGATGTTTGAGACATATTTTGTTCAAAGGCTTCGTGCTAAAGATGCACTCACAAACCCAACCAGTCATGATATTTGAGCTTGACAGTTCATGCTTGACCTTGGAAGCAGAAGAAACACTCTCCACTCAAGATCCACTTACTCGCTTGTTGTGCAACGTTCGACCCAGTACTCATTAGCAGATTCTGTTTGCTCAGCTTCATCCAGGGAAATGTGGAGCGAGGCAGTGAACTGGTGGCCTAGCGGTTAGGACGCATACCATGTAACTGCAATGTCCCTGGTTTAATTCCCTCCAGGGAATTTTGTTGTTGAACTTGTCTCGCTCCCCCGTGTTTGCTGTCTGTATCTTAACCGTTGCTGTCCAATAAAGGCAAAATGCAAAATAATTGGAGCTAGTTCAGAGCTGTGAGATATGGTCGATAGTTCTAGAACTAGCAAGTAGGTGGCCCTTGAGATGAGCTCAAACGGATATTGAACAAGTTATTGATCCCTGCTGAAGTGGCATTACAAGCTTCTCCAATGAGGAAAATGAGGAAAAACTGCTGTCATGGTGCAAAATGACCTGACAGGTGGAATTTGAGAAATTCTTGGAGGCCAATAACATTGTTGTGACCAAGAGTTTATGTAAAACTGGTTGTGTAAGAGGGCATTTAAATTTTTTTTAAAGACTTTAATCACTCAAACCAAATCAGTTTGGGACAGTATCTTCATTAATCATCTGTGGTCATATGTGTGTAGGAGAAAATGCCATTTTTTAAAGTGTCCTCTGCCAGAGTGCCGTGCCTACCATCTGTGTGGCATGAGGCAGCTTAGCAAACACGTACACCCTCCAGACACAACTCTAATACAACAGCAACAACACCAACTGTGAATAAGGCCAATGACAGTCACTCACCCTCCTTCCCTCCAGGAAGAGAGGCATCAGCTGCAGCTTCACCCTCCTGTTGCCGGGGACAACAGCACCCTCAGGCTTCGTGACAGCAAGTCCCGCCCCGGGAGCGCCACGCCAACCATGAGGGTGAGTTTGTCTGTTCTGCTCATGCACATAATGTATTCATCAAAACAAGCCTCCTTCCAGCCAGAAGTGCTCGCTGGGCTGGAGCCAACTTCTCACTCGACAGCTCACCAGTCTGTCGCAAAGACGCGCCCCCTCAGTGTATCACACCGCTTTTAATTACATTCGGGTTGGCCAGTAAATGAAGAATAAAAATGTGGTTCCTACAAAACACAAACAAGTGTAAAGACAAAGGTAGGTCTTGAAGCATATGTTTGACTTTAGATAGTGATCTTAAAGTATCTTGAAATGTATTGGTATGAGCCACACTGATTTTCATGTAAAAAACCTAAAGCATCCTCAGCTGCCTAAATTATAATTTGAGGCTGCAACTGAGCGCAGGATTAAGTGCACATTAATGTGCCTACATTCATTTTGGTGTCCTTCTGTAGACTTGAAAGATGGTTGTTAAACATTTGTAATTGATTTTTTTGACAGCTAATAGATGCTGTGGTCAGCTTGGAGTCAGTGCCTTAGCTTTAGAGGGTGGTGGGGGGGGAGGACATCACAAACCACTACTGCAGCGTCCCGTACTCCTCTGGTGAAGATTTGTATGCTCAGTATGTTCCAAATGTCTAAGTTCACATCTGATTTCAGTTTGTGTATTTAATCATGTTGATGGCACAAATTTGTTTAAATATAATGAGCATATGGTTGATCGTGCTGCAGGAGTGTTTCTATGTACGTTTCGATACTTTGTCTCTAGAATAATATTCTAACTGATGAATTGAAGTAATGCTGTTCATTAAGAAGGTAAGTGCAAACATTACACAGCACGCAGTGGCTGATTGTCATGAAGGTATGTATTTAAATTCAGAGTCTCCGGTCCATCCCTCGCTGCCACTTAGTGCAGCTAAGGCAAAATGGCGTCAGTATGCGGCATATAAAATCAAACGTATCATGTATTTTCTCAAAAATTTCAAATAGTAATACAACACACCTGCAATCTATCAGCCATGTCATGTGATGGTCTGCATCCACGCAGTGGTTACTAAAGGCCTGTTTTAGAACAACTACACTTTGATGAAGTTACAAGTTGTGTCTTCTTCCACTGTAACAGCCAGGCAACGACTACATTACATATCACGTAGCACAGAGGACACTATAGAATAATGCTGGTGATATTCTGTATTTATCTTAAATCTATAAATACAAGTTACAGATATTTAGTCAGTAATTTCCTAAAACAGTTGGGCACCGTAGATAAAAAGGACGCTGCTCACACAGGAGTAAAAAGTGCATTTTTGGGGCACCACTTTCAGCTGCGGATTAATACACATCTTGTGCTCTAGTCAGTATTTACGGAAACAGGACAATGTATGTGGGATTGTCTCAAAATAAATGTATAAGCATAATGAGCGAATGTTTCACCCAGGGCAACAGTGTGGCTCATTTTAATTTCAATTGTTTTTGGACAATAGAAGAAGGAAAATATAGAATATCAGCATCCTTATCTTTTGGATGAATACACCTAGAGTTACAGTGCTTATTGGATTGTTTGATAGCAGTCTGAGAACACATCAAATTTGCTTTAATCTAAGTGGACAAATAACAGCAATTCTGTGGTGTGGATTTTGATTTATGTCATCATTAAATAAAATATAGTGTTGTAACACCAACATATATAAACTTTGCTGGTTTTTACCAACAGAGGAAGCGCATGGATTCTCCTCCTCGTGTCACCAGCATCCCCAGCGCCGGTACCTACGACAGGAGTATCTTCCTGCCCAACTCCTCCTCCTCGTCTTCCTCCTCCTCCGTCCATCAGCACTCCTCCTCAACCCTCCCCCACCAGTCCACCTCCCACCCTCAGACCTCTCCGCACTACTCCACCTCCTCTCTTCCACACAAGCACACCTCCCTCTCCCTCAGCCAACAGTCCTCCCCCTTCGTCCCTCGCTCCACCAGATCTCGGACCTCCTGCATCCCTCCCACCCCAGCGCCCACGGCCCCTCTCCCCGTCTGCCCCTCGTCGCAGACAGGCATCCGCTACGTGTCGCCCTCCTGCCAGGAGCCACATGCACACCTGCGGGCCCAGTCAGTCAGGTATGAACACTTTAGGGGGAGGGAAAGACACACAATCCCACGAAGTTACCCCAGTGCATTTATTTCAACTTATAAAGATTGACATTTCAGCAAAGTGCCTTATTCAGGACAAGACATCACAGACACCTGAAACCAAAAACATGTCCACTTAATCAAGACTTAATCAATCACTTAATCAATCTGTTACAAGTCCTGCATTCAAAAACTGGTAACTAAAGCCAAAGTTTAGTTTACAGAATGGCTGTTTCAGAATCACATACAGTGTACTACGTCACTGCATTATATAATAACTGCTGCATTCATGTGTTCATCACTTTAATATTGCAGCTGGTAAATGTGGAGCTACTTTTAATAACTTTATATACTGCTGGGTAGCTTAGCCTATAATAATGCATGATAATGATAGTACAATATTTGCCTCTGAAATGTGGAAAAGAAGTATAAAGTAGCATAAAGTCCTCAAACGTACCTCATAATTGTACTTAAGTACTTGAGTAAATGTACTCACATTCCACAACTGCTTTTGAAGAGTTATTTGTATAGATAAATTAGTATTTTGTGGATTATTTTTCTAATTTGTATGTAAATTTGAGTGACTGCAGCCCTTCCTTTGATTGGCCTGATTTAGTATAAATGCTAGTCATGTGACCTTGGTGTCTTATCCTGATGAAGGAAGTTTGCCGAAATGTCGACCTTTGTAAATTGCATTGTCCCTTCAGTTTATCACTAATTTCAAAAATAAGCACAATGCTCTGAACCTTAGCATAATGATTCTGATTTTTAAAAATTCAATGCATGTGTTTTTTTGTATGTATTTGTAGGGGCCCATATCTGGACCAGAGGGGGACAGAGGGGCTAAAACAGGAGTGGTTTACCAAATACTTCTCCTTCTGAGCACAAAAACACACATGAACACACAAACAGCAGCTGCAATTACATATACATCCTCATATACAGTTCATTGCTTCTTATACACATCCGATTGCTTCCCACACACACACACAAACAGACATAACCACATCAACAGACATATGGGCTCATCACCAGCAAGGCCATCTCAAACATTGCCTCAAAGCTCAACCAAAAAGTGCTTCTCAAACACATGCCTGACCTCTTCTCAGAACATAGGCCTGCCGGATCTTGTTTGTATAGTTTGGAATGTCTCCATACATTTTCTTTTGTAAAGTGGTCTTCCTTTTTTAAATGCAACCTTAAACGCTCTAATCTCATCACACGATTACTCCAGGCACATGTACATTTCTTAAAATCAACAACCAAGTGTCTCTTTGAGTATGGAAGCATTTGACGTATTCATTCAATCACACACGCGACTCATCATACCAAAATTAAGCTTGTTTCAATGCAAAAATGTATGATAATCTTAAAGAACAAATTGAATAAAATATTTTCTTTTTGTAAGTGCTTCTTCTTTGTATACTGGTGTAACAAGGGTGGAAAAAATAACCATAAGCCCAAAAATCACATGCAGATTTTATGGTAATAATTGTATACCTAAAATAATTTATACTTGCTCAAGATGAACTATGTTAAAGGTGGCTGATATATGTAATTTTATATTGCACTGTAAATGTTCTTAAACTGATGACTAGCCTGAAATTCTGAGCCATGTAGCAGAATATTAACTTGGTTTCTCACTCAGGTTGAAGTATTAGTGGGCCCTCAGACATGCCATATGTAACACTGCATGGCCCCTAGAATTGAAATCAGTGGGATTCACATGTGACTATTGATGTGCTTTTGAAAGTTGTTTTAAGCATTTCTGCGCTTATTAGATCATTTCCAGGACAGAGCTGACAGGAAATTATGTTGCATTTACATTATCAGTGTCTTAGACCTGTGGTGCCAACCTGGAGGCCCCAAGAAAATGTTTGAGTTAAAAAATTCCAATAATGGTATGACTAATGGTCCTGTCTTATTTTCCAACATACAGTATACACCAATATATCTGTTGCCATATTGCCGGTTTATTGGTCATGCTCTAATCTCCATAAGACAGTCCTGCGCATTGATTTGCTACATTGTTGACAAGTCTAATACATCACAGTATAAATAGTATGACAAAAACCAACGATTGAGAAATGTACTGATTTTTATTGAGCCCAAAGCAGAGGTCAAACTCTTTCCCACCATAATTGGAGTTTGAAAAACTGTTAATGTTAAATGACCCAAACTGGATATTTTGACATGATTTTTGAGATTATCTGGACTTTCGTATGTTCGACGTGACCTTAACTGTCTTTACATTTAATCTTACATATTGTGGCCAGGATCTTAATTAGGGCTATTTCTATTTGATTAATCTCCACTATTAAATGTCACAAAACAATGCCCATCACCAGTTCTGAGGTGTTAAAAAAAAAATAAATCACATAAACATTTATTGTGAAAGAATATTTGCTTCTGCAATATATGTTTGGGATGCATAAAAACGAGTGCGTGTAATGAGTTAGAATGCGAGAACAGGCATAAATAAGCTAAGTTAACACATTTTAAAGACACATGAATACATCATTTACAAAACTGTCATTTTAATAACATTTGTAAAAATGACAGTTCTGTATACACTGTACATTAAGGGGATCATTAACTTTCAACATGTCTAGAGATCATAAAGGATGATGGTTAGGACTGCTGACTCCGATACTTTGTACCTTCTGCAAATTAAATGAGTCCGTGTGTGAGCATCCTCACACTTCATGTGTTCTGTGCTCACATACTATTGAAACATGGGGCAGTTTTGCAGCGCCTCAGTGGCAGAGCTATACTGGAGGACGTTGCCATAGAAACGAGTGAGCTCCTCTCGTGTGTCCTTGGCACCCCTCCCTCCGAAGCCCCGGTACTTCATGGAAAGCAGCTTGGAGCACAGGTAGTGGAGCCACAGCACGTTGGTATGGGGGTGGTAGTTACTCCAGTTGTTTCTGAGGCAGACAAAAAGAGCAGCATAGCATTAATAAATCAGTGGCACAGTAACTCTGAGATGGAAAATCTGTTTAATACTAAACTAGCAGGATCATCCACAAGAAGACTGTCTGAAGATCGATACCGCCCTCATAACGGTCCAGAGCACTTTTTACCTTTAAAATATTTCTCAAAATAGTAATCTATACCTTTAAGACAAATCATAATGAACAATCAAGAGACAAGTCAGTGTCAGCAAACCACACATGTATGGTGGGATCCATCAGCTGACTTGTATTTCTAAACATATTGATTCATCCAAGTCAAATCAATAACAAGTCCAATTCCATCTCATATTATACAGTATATACTGTGTCTATAACAGGATATAGTTCTTTTAATGGGTGTTCCATGTGACGCCTTTACAGCACAGAGAAAGTCTGGTTACCCCGACACTTAAATGCACTGACCCATTCTCCTGTCTCATCAGTCTGTAGATATCAAACTGGTAATCCCCCCGACCCATGAAAAGCTCCTCATCCATCGAGATATCACAGGACACCGTCAGATCATCTGGACAGAGAAAAACATCTGCTTGTCATTACAGATTTTAACAGGACTTAATATTTTGTGCACAAAATATGACAAGTGGTAAGAGGTGTAAAATAAAGAAAATTCGGACCGATTTCTAGTCTGGAGAGAGAGTAGTCAATGATGCGGACCAGCACCCCTTTGGTTTCCAGAGAGTGGGCTGCTCCGTTCAGTAGGAAGCTTCCCGTCTTTTGCTTGGTTGTTTTGACCAGCACGTTGCCCCAGTGAAGGTCCCTGCAGTCAACAGCACAGGGACGGATAAAGTTGTGGTTACAAGACACCAATAAATCATCCACCACATGGACACCACATACACACCAACTGTGTCACTGAGTTGGCTCACATTTGATACTGAACGCCGCATTTCACACCTGATGAGACAGCTGGGATTCAAGTTGACTTTCAAACTATTTGATGTCCCTTTTAACAAATTGTTTAAGGTCATTTTTTCAAGCAAAACTGATGCCAGAATTCTCTGGTTCAAGCTTCTCAAATGTAAATATTGCTGGTCACTGTGCCCAAGTCCTGATGCATGCAGACAATCACAGATGCTAGAATTTGTGAGTGTGAGTGTACTCTACCTGTGCTCAAAGTGTAGCTCCTGCTCAGCAACAGCCAAGGCAGCAGTAACCTGATGAAGGATGCTCTTCGCCACCCATAAAGACGACAGCTTGACAACACAATAAAGGCTTACATTGGAAACTGCATTTTGTACTCACACCACAAAAAAAAGACAATTTATAGGCTAATTATTTTTCCAATTAATACACCGCATTTGCAGAAATTAAGCATTTGTTTTACATGCTCAGCTTCTTCTTCAATCTTCTCTCTGCATTATCTCCAGCATAAATATTTAAGGTCTAACTGATATTAAATTGCAGTGACTCCACTCATGAGACGACGATGCAACTGAGATGTTCTGAGCGGTCACATGATTGATGCTCAACATCACTACAGAATGCTGAACGACACAGAGTGAAAGTATTGAGCGGCCATCGCTCTGGTGTGGTGTGCTTACCGTTCCACTGCTGTTCTCTAGGTCGATGCCTCCAAACTCAAACTCCAGGATTAAGAACAACTGATTGTTTTCAAAGAAGTCTAAGCAAAAAGAAAAACAGACAAACACGTGGTCCCACATTGTTCCCTGTTAAAAGGCAGATCATCTGGTAAAAAACTACATTTAAAAGAAAAGAAAAAGTCTGCATATTTAATGTCAAAGTTACAGGCTTTTCTCTCACTGACCTGGTCTGTCATTCTCAGAGCCTTTCTGCTGGTCGAAGGTGTCCCAAGCTCTCATGAAGTCAGGAGGGTAGCAGCCTTGAACGCAGTGGAGGCTGCGAGGGAACAAGTCAAGTCACATAAACGCTCAAAATAAACGCAAACAGGCTAAAAAAGACAAATACCGGGATGAATGCTTACTCATTGAGTCCAATAAATCCATGCGTCTGGTTCTGCTGCTTGTCTTTCAGGCTGCTTAGCTCCCTGATATGAAAACACACAATGCTGTTAAGTTGGCACTGGCCAGCTGAACTACTGTCCTGTGGCTTCCAAGATTCATCATTAGCATCACTAAATTGAAACATTCAGACCTTTTGACCCAAACTTAAGGTCACAACTTCTTTATCGCACATACTGTATGCTGGTGGCAGCTGTATAATAGGATCCCAGCAAATGGAGTAATGTGATGTGCAGTGTCAGTTTGCACTGCTTACTTTGAGATAATAATCTCATGGAGAATCTCTCCAAAGCTCTTCTGGTCCTCTCCATTCACCTTTTCACTGCCCTCTAGTGGAATAATCTGTCAAGACAAGAACCACTGTTTTACTGGAGAATACACACACGCGACAAAAAAAAAAAAAAATCTATATTATTGACTAACTTCGTGGTTTCTTTGCATTTGACATGCCTAGGTGAAATGCTGCTGTAGTACCATTTTTAATTTAACATAACTTTGCCGAGTATGGATATTCACTCTTGTCCTAAAAAACACAAATACATAATAAAACATCAAGTTATACACATTGGCTTTTCCCCCAGCCTTCTTCAGCAAATGACATATGTTTATGTGATGTCACATGATGTCAAAATACAACCACTCACTAACTACTGACCAAATTTCAGTACTTAGGTCATGTGATGACACCTGAGCAAGTTTAAGTCACTGGAGGAAGGCCATGGAAAACGGTCAAAAGCTCTGGGGGAAAAAAAAAAACTAGCTAAGCAAACCTTGAATTTAGAATATTGTGTCACAAACATTTCTGTCCATCAGGGAAGTTAAAATTGTATCAACGGTACACTTAAGGTGCAACATGGTTTATGTCAAATGCAACACAACTCAAAACGCATAAACTAACGCATGCATATATACACAAACACACATACTTTGAGTGCAACAGTGTCTCCTGAGGCATTGGTGGTGGAGAAGACCTCACCGAAGGTCCCCTCCCCTATCTTCACACACTGCTTCATACGCTCAGGGAGTATACACTCTTCCCAGGTCAGAGGGCGCTGCTGGCCACACTCGGCAAACACCTTATCTGCATCCGACAGATCTGCATCTTCACACGCAACCTGTAACAAAAGACAGGAGGGAGGCAGTGACACACATCCACAGACAGGAGACCAAGTGCAAAAACCCACCCACAGTCAAACACAGAGCATGTCGAAGGTAAGTAGCACACACTTGAAAATCATGTTGTGCTCGTATGCGTCAGTGTTTGTATGTTAATCTGTGACTTGACGGGAACTTGTCATGCGGCAATTGGCAGTATATGTGCTCTTGTGACTCTGTCATGGCGGGTGTACGTGTGCTGTACCAGAGAATCGTAGCTCAGCAATTGTGACTGGAGGCGTTTGGGGAGCGGTGTCCGACAGGGTGTGGCAAAGAGATCCTGGCTGAGATCGGCTAGAGCCGCTCTTCTAAAAGAGGCTGAACTCCTCGGAGTGAGTAGCACTAAATAGAGGGAACCAGGGACAAGAGATGATGAAAATTAAAACATGAAAGAGAGGACGGGAATCACTAGAAGCTTTAAATAAAATATTTACAGTCCCAAATAATTGATGGAGAAATTACAATTTAGTGGTGCGTGTGTGTTTTACCGATGCTCTTGCGATGAACAGAGAGGGCAGCTTTGAGTCGGCTCCAGGTGTGTGTGTTAGGTGTGAAGTCAGACAACAGAGGAGGCCGACCCGCTCTCACCGGGGTGGAGAAATCCATGTTAGTTCTCAACAGCTCCTACACACAGGATGGATAGCATAGTATGTCAGTGATGCCACGGCTCCACCTGTGGACACTTTAAATCCCTCTAACAACGAACATTTAATTACAGCTGGGTGGATTGTAGTAGAAGTGAAAACAATAGACACTGGAAACAAAAATCAGTTTGTGTGTAGAGTTTTAGGTTGGCCCAAAAACACACACACACACACACACACATAAAATAGTTTCCTGTTAATCTTTTGTGATACCCTGACATGCAGATCATTTTGGGATTATTGGCCCATGTTTTGACATCTTATCCATGACATCCATGGAACGGAAGTAGATAGAATTTTGTTTATGGAGTTCACAGTAATTTAACTGATAGTGAAGACAATCCACAGAATTTACTGTCAAGTTATCAGTCAGGAACTAATTGTATTCATCCCCATTACTGTACATTAGGGAACCATCATGAATTTTAAACTCAGATACCTCAATCTCTAGGCAAACAAAACCAAAACTATTTGCAAGGCTGGACAGCACTGAAGATAAGAGAATCCCCCCCCCCCCCAGTTTTCCCCTGACAGAATGGATGGACCAAGGTTGTCTCAGATAATAATAAATATTTGACAGGTGATGCTTAAAAACACATTTCTTGTGACATTAAGCCTGATAAAAAGCCACGTGAAGAAACATTCCCATTTAGTAATACATTTGTGTGATGTCCTTTTCCAGAAATACATTAAAAAGATCATCACTTAAAACATCTTATTAAAAGCCTTCACGTTATTTATTCTGACTGACGATGGCTAACCATTTCTTTGCGGTGTGTTTGTGTGCACGCTGTTCTCACCGTTGGCTGTTTGTGTTGTGTGGAGATCAGCTCATTGATGCTGCAGTCTGAAGTCTTGTTGCTGCCCTTCTGTGCAGTCCTGCTCCTGAACGTGTGTGTGATGGCGATGCATTGATCTTTCCAGCGATTCACACTCAGACCGCTCACACACGCCTTCCTGGTCGTCCCAGGTAGATCCACGGACGTGCTTGTCCTTTTCTTTTCTTTAGGAGCCAGAAAGGGCTTTTTTCTTTTGTGCGGAACATCGCAAAAGTTCTTTACAACGCCTTTGTCTGAAGCAATCTTGTCTTCAGAACTAGTTGAGCCGCTTTTTTCTGTATTGACTTTCATGACAGAAGTGTGTTCATTATAGTCAGTGTCACTCTCAGACTGGTGGTCATTCTTTTTCTGGTCATCACTGGCTGAGTCTGACACATCTGTGTGTGACTTAAGTTTTGTGTCTTTGAGCTGCAGAATTTCTTTCAATTGTGATGGTGTTAGTCTCTTCACCTTAACAATCAGTTTATCAGGTAGACAATTCACCTCCGCCCCTGCCTGTTCTTCCGTTTCTGGGTCATCAGACTGTGTCCGAGCTCCTGAACCTCTGTTGTGTATCGACTGTCTAACGCAAGCCATGATTTTGCCAGTAATTTCTCCTGAACATGCAAAATCTTCTGGGTCAATGTCATGTGCATGGTCATTTTCAGACTTCTCATCACAAGCCAAACCTGCCTCTGACTGCTTACAGTCAACTGATGGTGCTGTGTTAGCACTTTCACTGTCAGTCACTGAAGCTGCATGTTCAGGAGACTGTAAATTATCACTGGTTTTATTGTTAGTTACAGATAAATGTAGATTAAATGATTGCTCTGAAGACTGTGGAAGGTCAACCATCTGATTGCTGTCCACAGACAGCGGATGTTCATTTGCTTGACGGCTATGGACTGAGCCTGAAAGTCCCAAACAGGATGAGTAGGTTGTTTGACTGCATAGCTGAGTCACAGGGAGGCTGCTCAATCTTTTGAGCTGCACTGTGCAGTACTCGGTCAGACATTTCTCCTTCAGAGCCTCGATCAGCCACTCTAACCCTCCCACTGCTGACACAAATTGACAGCTGCTATTGCTGTCATCTGTAGAGAGGTTTATTATTTCCCCAATATTCATGTTTTTTATTTCTTCAATGTGGCTTTTGGCTTCCTCACTAGAGCTACTTCTCTTGCTGAGGGAGCCTGCTGAAGGCGTAGAGCAAAAGATGGGTTTCCTGAGGCTGAGATCCGCCAACTCATTGAGGGATATCTCTCGGAGGCAATTGGTGGCAAAGCTGGTTGTCCCTGCTGCATTCACCAAGTTCTCCGCTGGGGGGACCCACGCACTCCTAGACGGCTGAAGAATCTTACCATGATCTGAAGAGTCGAGTATATTTAATGTTGCTTCGGAGAGTTTAGGTTTGGTGGCAACAGCACATCTGCGGCGGGTAACAAAGCGGCCCGCAGAAAGAAGATGAACACTGAGAAAAAGAAAAAGAGGAGATAAGAAGGACAGCTAATGTTACAGCAAGTACTGAGGACAGGCGTTCAGACTGAAAACAGCCCTGCATTAAAACACTGCAGTAGGCTGCATTCGATTATTAATATGTTTAAAGGCCTAACCGACTCCAGAACACTGCATAATGCTTTGCAGTTCTCACAGACATGATATTACAACTCTGGAAAGTTATCACAGCTGCAACTATTTTTTTTTGCAGCAAAAAGAAATATGCAGAAAAATGCAGCATTCACAATAAATGGTGGGTATTGTGGGAACTGATGAAAACAGTCGGATGTCCTCAACCGTTTGAATCTTCTGTTATTGCCAGCAATGTTAACACTACTGTTGTACAAATAAAATAACAGAACCACAAAACTCTGTACACGCTGACGATTATGTTTGTGCACTGACCTGGTTGTCTTGCTCTGCTGAGCGGGCGGAGAACAGGGAGGAGAGGGCCTGCGGATGTTCTCTTCATCACTGCTGGTCTTTTTCAGACGTAACGTGGCCCTTTTCCTTGCAGTGCGCGCCGCGCTACGACTAGCAACACTAGTCCTCTTCTCTCTATGAAACAGAGAGAAGAGGACATTAGAAGCAGTAAGGATATGGAGCATGAGCAAGTAGGTCAGGGACAAAAAAAACAAACTTAAAGACATTAAATGATGCAAAGAACTTCAAGGATATTTTGTCTACCCTGGGATGGATGAAATATTGTAAAACCTTATAGTATAGTAAGAATATTCCACCTGTGATGGTCATGTTAAGAATTTATAATTGGATATTAGCATCACTTAAACTTGCCAGCTGCATGCTTGTGCACACACCTGGTTCTCTTGCTCTGCTGAGCAGGCTGAGGACAGGAAGTAGAGGGGCTATTCTCCTCCAACAGATGTAGTATGGCCTTCTTCTTGGCAGAACGCTCTGCTCTACGACTGGCAACACTAGTCTTCCTCTCTCTATGACATGAAAAACGGATAAACAGGTTATGAGCAGAAAGTATACGGTATTGAACATGAGAGAAAATATGTCAGACTACAGAGTGCTGGGTCTTTGGATACTGGCGTATTGTACTTCGTCCGTCTTGTGAAGGGCTCTTTGCATGGGCAGGAATACGGTCTCAATCAAAAACAATCCAAGACACAGTGTAGGGTTTGTGCAAAATAAAAATGCATATATGTTAGGGTTTTAGGTCAGGAAACGCAACAATTATTGGGCTGGAATGGTTGTCATGGATATTTAGTCGCCAACAAAGTTCTCTGTGCGCACAAACTGTGTATTCCACTGCACCAGCCCACCGACATACAGCAATATTAAAGTGACTGGGAGATTTCAGACAGAAATAATAATTTACTCTTGAATGGCTGGCAGATGGTCACATTTGACAAAGTGAAGTCCCAACCGCGCACACAGCAAGGTGCTACCTTTCTACTATATGCTAACCTTCGCCCCAATGCTATGTAACAATAAAGACAGAAGCGGAGGAAATGACTAATGAGGGAAAAGTATTAATAGGAAGGGTGACACCCGGAATGGTGGACTTGAACGTACCTTAACCTCGTAGTTGTTGCGGGTTCAAAGACTGAGACGTCGCCGTCCGTTGAGACCGAGCTGTCGAAGGCCTGCTTACGGTTTTCGGGTGAGATCCAGGCTGACAGCTTCCGCTTCTGCTTACCGTAGGTCTTCAGATACAACGGCTTTGATGGCTTCATGTTTGATATCACTGCTGTAAGTTAACTGTACTGATGAGACAACACTGACACCAGCGGGCAAACGACTGCTCAAAGGCATGTAACGCTACTAACCCAGACGAGACCAACGTTAACATGCGTCACCTACGAACGCGCTAGCCGGAGAGCTCGACCTTATGCTAACTGTGCTGGAAAAAACTAGCAAAACCCACTGAAACCCCAGATAAATAGCTGTTTTAACCCAGTCCCATGGCTGAGAGCGTTATCTATCATCTTATTTTACATCCCATTACTTTTTTCCCCTACATGAATCATCAGGAGCGCTGCACCCGCTTCGTGTTCAAACTGCAGGATACCGATGATTGGTCAACAGCCGCTCATGATGACATCACAGCGCCACCTGGCGGATTGGAGTAAGTGCATCATGGAGCTGCTGGAGCCTCTCTTTTTATGTAAACACAGTCACTATTATGCAATATCTTTATGGCGATCAAGTCGTTGTGAAGTAAAACGTTGGAATAGTTATACTTGTAATCCTACATGTGTACTTTTTTGTTTGAATGTGTCTGTTAATGGTTTTGGTCATTGCAATAAAATAAGGACTAAAATTAACTCGAAGTGAAACCCATTTATGTGAGCAGTGGTGTGAATGCCATCCTCTATCATACAGTATGGCAGGTGTAACAAGCAATGCAGTAAATAGGTGTAACCACTAGGTGTCATCATTTTCTTAGACTGCCCTATATTGTATGAGCGCATGCATACTAAACAGAATACAACTATTTGTGATATTTACTTGAGTATTGTGTATGTAAGTGTTTATGTTGCCATATCTATTTCAGATATACATTTAAATAAAACCTTCTTGGAAAATTCATGTTCTTGGAAAGAACACTGGACCACCGCAATCTCTATTTTTCTCAGTGGGCAACTATTTGCATCAGAAATGAAAGACTAAGTCCAACACTAGCCTTCCTGAATGTTATTGGCCCCATGAAGCTGTAATTTATAACTACATTAGCATGTATAGCATGCTTAAGCAATTTACTGTAAAATAAGCAAAATCATCAGTTTTAGAGGTTTTATTTTAATCTAAACTTTTGACTGTTGGATAGCAGAGTTAAAGTCAGGAGGTCACCAAAGACAATAGGATTCATCAGGACCACAAAATGTCTTTATTAAATACCGTGGCAATCTGTTAATAGTTATCAGGATATTTCATGTGTTGGTGGCTGCTTGTGTCTTGTTAATGCTGACTTTGCATATACACCCAGCGAGACTTCGTTGCCTGCAGTCCAAACTGGTCCATTCAGATTAGTAGCAGTTTAAATTTTAGACAATTATCTACAAATCGTGTGAACAATGTTGCCAATTATATTTCAAAGCAATGCCATGGCTTACAATTTGTTTGATAATTTCCTACCTTCCAGGCACTAATTGCTTACTATTCATTTCTGTATGCTGCAAAAATCATCTTGCAGAGACTTGTAAGTTGCTCAAAGGTAATCCAATTACCCTTCTCATATCCAGAGCAGCCAATAATGAAATGCTATACACCGTTAAAGTGTTCTGGGACTGTTGCCTGATGAGAGCAACTCCATGTTCAGCAAAGGCAGGGCAGGACAAATATTTATCATAAGTGCATGAATTCCACGCAATTCATCATTGAATACTGCCAGGTTTAAGTTTGGCCTAAAGTATTATGTTTAGAAAGTTTACGTTGGTTCCAGCTGCCTCTTCGTGCACAGGAGATACAGTAATTCCAGCTGTGTTAAATTTCACCAAACAACAGATGTGCTCATTTCAGACTAAATGTTCTTTCAGTTGTTCCTTGTCAGTAAATTTCAATTGCTGCAATGGTGAACACTACCAAATGTTGCCATGTGCTTTGTTTTGTTCAGTTTGTTGGGGACACTCGAGAAATTAAATTTGAATGTTGCTTTATTACCCATAAATGTATTACCAATACAGCAAGGCAATACGTCAACTTGCTTTTTACATTAGGTAGATAACTGGGTCAAAACAATCATTACAAACTCATAATAATGTTTATCTGTAGGCTGATATTGTGTTATCTGATTGCAGCACTTTGGGTTTGTCAGTAGTAATGACGTTATCATACTGATAGAGTAAACACCCACAACACAACTTTCATTGTTACTGACTTTTTGTTACCTCCAGTGGATTTTGTCTGTGTTTCCTGTTTTACTTTGACATCCTTCCTGTCTGTTCAGTTCCTGCCCTCCTGTGTCATTGATTAGCCACACCTGTTCTCTTGTGTTCACCTGCCCCTGATTCCCTCCTTAGTGCCTTGTCTATATATACACACACCGGTTCCTTTCCTTTGTCGAGTCATTATGTTCGTACTACTTGCCCTGTCTCAAGCACCGTGCCCCTGTGGATGTTCTTCGTGCTTTTGTCTCCGGACTTACCTGTTGCTTGTCCACCCGCGTGTATGCTGTTGTTGGGTCCTTTCCTTGCCACCTGTACTAAGCACACCCATGACACTTTTCAGATCATTTAGTAATTTTGAACCATATTTTGTTAAAACCAAAACTTAAAAAATACAACACGATCCCCCTCATACTTAACTGGTCTTATGACAACTAATTAGTATTGTAGAATGGCAGAATTACTATACTCCCCTCCTGTGTAAAAGCATACACACTACGTTTTTACATTATGTCTAATCATTGTTATACTATGTTACTGTTATCTCGTGTTTTGTTTACATATTACATTTATATCTCACATATTAATATAATGTTTAAAGTTATCTTTTTAATATTCTATATTATTTTCATATTATGCTTGATTCTAGTTATTAAGCACGCATACAACTAAGAATGTATTTTAAATTTCTACTGGGTCACTTTGATCTGGGATATCAAGAACCAGCACTATTGATTTTACACACACACACACACACACACACACTGGTGTAGGGTAAAGTAATTGTATTGTTTATTGCTTTCTAACCTGCGATTTATAGGCTATATGTTATTCCTACTCATTTGTATGCTGTTCCTACCTATCTGGTAGGCACTGGGAATACTAACGTTTTCTATCTTTATTTTCATCAGCATCATCGTCAACACCATTAAAGGCTATGTTTAAGAATTGGTCATTTTATTTGCGGGGGGAAAAAAAAACATTAAAAACTTCCCAAAACATTGAAAACTATCATTAATGACATTAAGCAGTTAAAAAAAAAAAAAAAAATCACAGAGGAGCGTTTGCTTCCGGAGCAGCGTCCCCCGGTTCCCCCTGTCGGACAACAGCAGCATCTGGGAGGGACGAGAGAAAAGGAACCAGGAAAAAAAAAAAAACACAGGAGCGCAGCGAGGAGGACGTGAAGACACTGGAGAAGAGGTGAGTGATGTGTTATGCCGAGAATTTTCGCTCGAACACGGGGAGTTGCGTCCGTTACAGCCTCGATTTGAGCGGATAACGTGAATAACTTTCGATATTCTTCTGGGCGACGCATCGCTTTGGCATCTGCGGGCGCCGCGGTGTTGCGAACAAGTCGGGAAGGGGGGGGAGAGGAGACCGGGGAGGCTGCGGCTGCATTTACGGCACCCAGCGTGCGTCCCCTTTTTTGAGTTAATTATCGGAGATTTACTTGTGGCCGCGATGACAGTTGAATGACTCCTTCCTTCGCGTCAGGCAGCGCAGCGGCGGTGTGTGAAAACAAGCGTTACTGGACTGTTGTCGCGAGCCGCGCTTTGCTTTAAGGTTAGCTACCAGACTTCAACTCGCCTGCTGCCATGTCGGGGGATTTAATGGGCGAGAACGCTTGAATGTCGTGAGACCAGAGCTGTAAGCAACATTTCTGAAGCCCCACGAGTCTTAAACCTTCACGTAAAGATCCTGCCATTCAGGTAAGTGGTCGTTAAACTGACCGCCAGTCGGCCATTCATCAGAGGTTAACCACGTCTCACGCCCTCAAACACCGTCATGTACAGTAGCTAAGACTTCTTGCTATAAGTCATGTCGTCATGTCTGCATTTCTGAAACGGTAAAACTGAGACTGACTCCATCTCCACCAGTGACCAGGCTGAAGGCTGTATATGAGCCAGTGGGGCTGCAGCTAATCATGTTCTTCCTTCCCATTATCCAATAATTAGCTGTTATTCCATCACCATGTATGTGACGAGTCAGAAAATGGTCCAAATTGGTTGTTTTGTCTCACTGCCAGACCAAAAGACGTTTTCAGTTGCAAAGCGAAAAGCATCAAACCCCCTAGAGAAGCTATAAAGTTTTGCTTCATCAATTCCTGAAACAATCTGTTATCCGAGTCCATTGATTTATTATTATTTTGGTTTTTGTCAATTTACTAATTGGTCGACTAATAGTTTCAGCACTAGAAGCCTGACGTGTCCCTTTCTCCTGTCCTTTGGTTCCCTGTTCAGAGATGCCCCCGATTCATGGCTGTATCCTGTGTCTTGTCCCGTGCAGGTCTCTGTGTGCTGAGCTACAATTTAAGCAGTGAAGAGGTTCATTGTGAAACAAACAAGCATAAAGGAGGGCATTCTTTTGACTCGCACACATTACGTGGAACAGTCTGGGGGCTGTAGACCATGCAGGCCCCTGGGGCTGAGGCTTGTGTTGGTGCATGGTGCTGGCTGGACGCGGCTAGCTAATCGTTTCCAGCCTTGATCTAGTAGTTTCTGCCAGGCCCGTGAGATAATACGCCTGCTTGTCTTATAAAAACATGGAGCCACTCAAGGGCTTGTTTATGTCATGTGATTTGGTGAATGATGGGAATAACCTTCCTGTTTTCTTTTTCTTGGCGGTAGGGAGGGCAGAGATGTTGCGATTGTGCCGCAAGACGAGACGTATCAAAACCATTCACTTCAAGTGATCGCTGATTAACTTTCACAAGGACTGGATTTGTTGTTGTGTAGTAAGAGTGTAAGAACTTGCGAATCAGTTCATGTGGTATTCTGTGTGTGTTTCTGTCGAGGGAGAAGCAGCACTGGAGTTGTTGACAATAACATGAATTACCAAAGGACCCTACTGCTGTTGTTGCAGTGCACCGCTGAGTTCTCTCTCCCTCCATGTCTCCTTGCCTTTCTCTCCTGGGGACGCTGACTCTCACGCATTTGTTTTGCATCACATTTGCACCAATGCATGTTGTGCTTCCACGTGTGTTCATAAAGCTCGCTTGTGTGCAAGCATAATCAATGAAAGCTGGCATAATGTCATGTTCTGAGCCTGAAATCCTTCTGTTTTACTATTTAGTGTAAACACTTTGATGGTAAACAGCCCGTACTCACTCTTTTAGGCAGTGGTTGTGGTGATTATATGAGGTTTACGCTGCGGCATTGGTTTGTTGAGTTTATTAGTGCAATCCACAAGAATGGATGTGTCACTGACTGTATACCACCAGAGTAGAAATGGTGCACTGTCATCCTCTATCCTTCTCTGTCACTGCCTGTCTGCTTTGCCTCCCTCCCTCGCTATCCTTCCAGCCTCCTTACCCTGCTGGCTTGCTGTTCATCCAGACCTGGCCCCGGTCTGCAGTGTGTGTGTGTGTGTGTTTGTGTGTGTGGATACATGATGTCATTGCTAATTGCTCAGGGCTCTGGGACTGTTAAGTTGGTTTATATTCTGCCCCTCTCCCCCTTTTCTGCTCTTTTTTCACATCATTACTCTGTCCTTCTTTCCTCTCCCTCCCCCTGTAGCATTTCTATACAACATCAGGGATTGCTGAGTATGGAAAAAGTGACTTGGGCACTTATGGGCTGAGTTTTTGGGCCAAGCACTGCAGGCTGTTCTAGTGTGCTTGTGTTTATTTAGCTCTGGTGTTTTGAAAGTGCCTCAGTTTCAAGATGGGCCCCCCTTCTGCTGAGGTATCGCCTCTGTCAGAGGCAAAATAAAGGAGACACATATGCATTTAACCATACTGTACACCCAGTGCACATGTACAGGGACAAAAATAGCAATACATTAATGTAAGCTGTCACCTTGTGAAGCTGCGAGCATGTCAGAGACCCAAAAATACCCCACGATATCTTAGCTAGCCCCACTGTGCTCCGCAGATTGGACGTAATTATGTTGGCCACACTATAAATGTGTGTGTGTGTGGTGTTGGGACTTTCTTGCCTTGCAGCACCAACCTGTTAGCCTGTGTGTGGTCGAGGTCAGGCACAACAGGCAGCTGATGAGAAAGGATGGTGAAAGTGTGCATGTGCCTACATGCTTGTGTGACTGTGTGTGTTTCTGCTTGAGCCTGTGTGAGCAATCAGATAAAGAGCACGGAGATCCGTTATTGCCACCCTGCTTGCCCTGTGAAACAATACCGCTGGTTCGCCCTTGACCAAACTAGGGTGCGTGCGTGTAGAGTCTGACCAGATTGGACAGATGAATAATGAATTAAGGACAGAAGAGAGTAGATTCATCCAAGGCTGTGAAGTTGGCAAGATATCCAGACTGCAGTTTGTTTGTGTGTATTTATGTGTGCTGGAGGTCGGGGACGCAGTGTGTGTGTGTTGTCAATCTTTTTCTCAATCTCATTCTCTTCTCTTTCAGCCGCCTATCGATGCCTCTCAATAGGGTTATTGTGCCCACTGTCAGGCAGGCTACTGTGTATCTGTGCATTGTTGTTGCAGGGAGCAGACAGCCGTGAGGTGTGTTTGAACAGACAAGGAGCAGAGAGGCCCTGTTCATTCTGTATGGTGTGAAACTGAACGATTGGGCCCCCTTTCTCTCTTTCCATCTGGCCATCTGTCTGTCTCACTCTGACTCTCCCTTTTTGACAGTGTTTCACCCACATGCTTGATCCTCATCGCCTTCTTTCTGCTCGGTTATAGTTGGCGTCTTTGTTTGTTTTCTTTTTTCTGTCTTTCTTTCCATGAGTGAGTGCTGCCGTGTAATATGTCGGCTCCTGTCAGCCCTCAATGATCAGCTGTCTTCTTGCTGTCAAGCCTGCCTTGTGATTGGACCGCCAACCTTCATGTTATTCTGCCTACATATTACCTGTGGAAGCAGGCGAGGACAGACGCATCTCCCACTTTTAAAGGGAACTCCACTCCGCAGACACAGATTTACGCTCACGGTCACACACTCTGTGCACACATAGTACACGCTTTCCCGCTCTTGTTTATACTTTTCTGTACTTTCACAGATACCCCCATCACTCCCAGATCAGCTGCATAAGGGTTTTCTGCCTCTCTCTGACCTTCCTCTCTTTGACTTTCAAACACATCAGCATACACTTTGAAAGCCAGAATAAGGATGGGAATTGATAATATTTGATTGATACGAATGCCATTATGGATTCTGCTTATCGGTCTGATTCTTTATCGATTCCCTTACTCATTCATGATCAATTTTCTGTGTGGGGAAAAAAAGGCCTACACAGGTTTTCAGGGTCAACCCAACTGTTTTCTTATCTTTGAGTCTGAACTCAGTGTGGACATAGAGTAGTAAAAAAGCCCGAGAGCCAACATTAGCTGTAGCTACAGTCGGTCTGTCGTTAATTAAAATGGATGAAATGAGAGAATGTTTTACAGCCTTTGTTTTCATTTAGGTTTTTTTAGTCAAAGAAGAAATCTGCTTACCCTGGATGTTTACCCTCAGTAACGGATGTGCTGTCATCTTTCTTTGTGATATGAACCGTTTCGCCCTCCTATACGTGTCTCCTTCTTGTTGCGAGTTTCCAGCAGCGCAGACTCAACTGTCAGCAAAAGTGTTGATAAAAGGAACTGATAAGCTTGGCGTCGTATGATTCCGACGGATCGGACAATTTGGAACCGGTTCTCAACAGGAACCAGTTCTCGATTCCCAACCCTAAAGCAGAATGTGATGAAGGAGGCTGTAAAGGACAGAGCCACAGAGGACTGAATAAATTTGACCGACGGCGAGATCAAGGATTTCTGCTACACTGTGTTAAAACAAAGATTGACTCGGACACGATGGCCTGTACTTTACTTCGCTTATCCTCCATCCTTGCTGCATTCACCAGGAACATTTGAGTAGATAGGCAGATGTTCAGCTCTTAGCAGGCAACTGTAATGCATGAAGAACATGGAGGAGCAAGAGGTCATGGACTACTATAGTAGGGCTTGCCAAGTGAAACATTTGCAGCAGACTGATAATTAGAAAGCATGCAATATGCTGTTTAAAACATCTCTCATGCAATTACTCTACTGCTGTCAAGGATTAGTGACTTTTTTTTATAGAGAGTTTGCATAAACCCTCATTGTGTTAGCATTTCTCACAGTTATCTTTGGACTCACTGTTTTATATTTGGATTGTGTTACTTGTGTTGCTACTTTTGCCGTTCCTTTGTAGCCTTAAAAAAGGCCATAATGCTCTTAAATCCTTTTATGTTTATAACTTCTTTGTTTGGCTTTCATTTGACACTGCTGAGAATTTGTGATAAGTGCGTGTTTGTAGTTTCTGAAAAGTGTACCGTTAAGATTTGTTTCACAGCGGTATATTTAGCTGTTCATTGGTGATATCAGTCAAAGTTTTAATTGGACATACAGTATTTAAGACCTATGATCTGTGACCGACATCATAGGACATGCACATAAAGCTCAATTCCAAAAGGAAATTTTAGTGTTTTCTACAGTCTACAACAATACATTGCAATATGGTCTCTTGCAATACATTATCAATACCATGGCACTAATGCAAATTGCAGCTTGCCTTACTGCATACATTTAAACTCAGGAGCTGTTGCACTTTCCGCCAGCTCAGCCTTTCTGCCACTTTATGGCTGTCTTTGCATTTGAATGGCAGCACATGTGTTAGAAAGGCTCAGACTAGGTGCATGTCTATATGTTTGATCCCAGTTGTGTAAAACCTCCCATGGCAGTTAATAGATTCAGTACACAATTAATTCATGCATTTTCCACAGATGTTGTGATGCATTATAGGTGACTGTGTTGCAAGGAATCGAAATGCATAATGGACTGTAAGGTGGCACCATCATTATCATAGGCAATGTACTGTATGTTGATAGGCTTGAACTAGGTTGAGCAAATCTTTTGTTTTCTGGTCATATGTTGGAAGAACTAATGAGTCAATTAGTTGATCGACAGAAAATGAATCTGCAACTGTTTTGATATTTGAATAATTGTTTCAGTTCTTTTTCCAAGCATAAATGCCAAATATTCACTAGTTCACTGCCGTTGTAATGATTTTCTGCTTTTCTTCATTTTACCACACTGCAAACTGAATATCTTTTGACTGTTGGTCAGACAAAACAATCAATTTTAAGATGTCTTCTTAGGCTCTAGATTGCAATGGGCTTTTTTCCCCAAACGTTTGTCATTATGTACACTAAACAATAAATTTGTAGAAGAATATAAGTTAGTTACAGCCCTGCACGTGAAAGCACAGAGTTAACCTTTTTATAATTTTGTTTAAATTGAAAACTTGAAGTTCTTTGTAAACATATGGTACGTACTGTATATTGTCTCACAGTCTCTTCGTTCAGACTTGCGATGTTTGTGGAACTGTAATGCTGCTTTGACGAAGGCAAAGTATATCCAATATAGGGATAAAACTGGTAGCCGCAGGGGGCCACCTACATGGAGTTTTTTATTTGGTGGCCACAAATTATGTTTTTCTGGCTATGGGCCACAAATGTCAAATCCTGAGAGTTTCCTTCAGGAAATAGTTCAGCAGAGGTGGTAAACCACCCACATCCTGACGTACCTCATCTTGTGAGCTATTTAGTTGGAAGATTACAGCTTCAACAATAGACATGACATATAATGCTGTCTTTCTTAAAAGGTTAACAAGAGCGTGTTAGTTTAGGTGGTCTTGTTTTCTGCTGCAGCAAGCCTGGCTCACTATAGCTTCCCCACTCTTCCTTCTGTTGTAACAATTAACCTTCTTGTATGAATCGAATGAAACTCATTCCTGCCTGATGAATGCACAGGATGGCAGGTGGTAGGAATGTTGAATAACAATTGCAGTCATTGTGGGTGATTTTGAGGTTCCTGACCAGAAAAGTTCCTTGTGTTTACATCATATCCTGTGGTGGGAGTAATAATAAGCTAACATCTGTGGTGCGGACGTGATGCGGTGCCAAACTTGTCTTAATTCTTTTACCGTGATTCATAAAACTGCACTAACATAAAACATTTTTTTCATTAGGGTTTCGCAGAGTAGAAATGAAATGATCAGTGTAACTTTGATAAACCGCACAGCGCTCTCAGTGGAATTTGCCTCTTGGCTTTTGCACTGACTTGGCAGAACAAGTGGAGAGGCAGTCTTGGCCCCTATGCGTGTTTGCTGGTCCACCAGCCGTGGTCAGCTTGCTGCATCATCCCTGTCCAAAACCAGTGTCCTGTCAGAGAAGAATGCTCTGCTAATGTTGGGAAACAAACCACGATAACTTCCATTGGTAGGCAGGGAGAGAGGCAGGGGGAGAAAGAGGCAGACATTGTGTGAGAGGAAGAGATGACAAGAGCGAGGGAGGGGACTTAAAATATTGGAGCGATCATTGCGGTGGTGTCTGTGGTTCCTTTGGCAGAGGTGGGACATTCCTTTTCTGATGAGTCACTCTCTCGTTCTGATCTGTTTTCTTTCCTGATATCTTGTCTTGCGCCTGTACCCTTTCCCCCTCCTCTCTCACTTTCTGACTGTTCATTCTTCTTCTTGGCGTCTTCCCCTCTTTGACGTAGTGGTTTTTGGCTCGTAAGACAAAACTTCAAGCCAATCAGATCAGGCTGTGATACCAATACAATCTTGTGACATTAACATGGAACAGCTTGCCACGGGCTTTCTTACGAAATGTGAGCTAACAAGTACATGTTGAAAACACACAGACACAGAGGCTGAGTAAGGCTGTGTCGTTTGTGTCTAGACTTCCCTGTCCTCTCGGATGTCCTGTCACATCTCAGCTATATATAGGATACACAGTCTCTCCACTGCTTCTGCCTTCGCCTTGGATCCGACAGGCCTTTTGTGCTTGACTTGTCTGTCTGTCTGTGTGTTTTTTACTGAGAAAGGGGAAGAAGGGTTTTTAATATACCTGGCTGGCCTCCAACAAAGAGAGCTGTGATCCTTGCAGTCAAACAGAAGAGAGGCAGAAGCTCTAATAAGAATCACTATGACTGATGTTAAGAGAACTGGCTTTGCTGATGAAAGAAACGGTAGGAGCTCGCAGTCTAATTATAAAAATATAACCATATACAAAAATATGGATAACAATTTGTTTACTCCTTTTTAAGATGCCGATCACACCCTCGAAACTGTGAAGCGATATTTGGTGATTTAGCGCATGCATGATGCCATGAGTATTTATAAAAATGAAGAAGTATTTAAGAAAAAGCAGGAACCACAAGCACATGACAAATAAAAAAAACAAAACAGGCGCTGCTCTACTTGTTGTGATTCTGACTCCTGGCACTGCTTGTTGCCTTCAACATCGCGTCCAGGAAAGAGCTGTGGCCTCATTATGGCGAAGTTGCACTGCCTGCACGACTTGCTCATGTGTGTTCCACACAGGGAGCAGAGTTGAAGCACTGAAATGGGACTTCCCTCCTCTCACTGTGTTTTGCATGGTGTCAAAACACAGTGTCAGTCAGTGTGTTCGTGGTGTACTCTTTTTCTCCCCAACCTCAACCTCGACCCCGCCTCACCCACAGGAAATAGGGGCTGGGTGAAGCATGGAGGAAAAAGGGGGTGGGGGGTAGATCTGGGAATGGGGGGGAAGGGTTACAGCACACTTACTCCCAAGTTTCCCAAATCCAGGAAATCGTCTCTTGGCTTCTGTTTCTGAAATGTTTCTTTTCCACGTCACAGGATTTCAAAGTCTGTAAATGTGTGTGGGGTGAGCTCTATGTGTCTGTTACAAAACACTTTAACCCCGTCACCCCCAGTAGTATTTTGACTATGTGGCTAAAAATCACTGCATGCTGTAACTACTCTGCCTTTTGCTCTGTAAAAACAGTGAGGGAAGTGTTGAGATTGTTGCAAGTAAATAAGTAACTTTGCATGTGTTCTCTGTCACAGGTGATGCATTTCTATGTATATGCAGTTTGTATGTATAGGCCACTCACTTTTGTTGGTATTTAATTTACCCTAGCACTGGTGCAGACCTTAGTTTGCACAGGGTCAGTGAATGGAACGTGTACACACATGCGCTCACATGTATGTATTTATTTTTTTGCCCCAAGTCGCCCTCTCGCCTGTAGAAAATGATACCTTTTAGCTGTATGTACACTGTGTGCGCGCACACACACACACACACACACAAAAGTAAACAGAGAGATTCTGTAAGTGTCAGTGTACTTTTAAACTCTCACTATATAAGTTGAATTATAGTGGAGCTATTTCTGTCTGTCCTTCACTCTCGCTATACACTGCTTCTGCAAGGACGATGTATGGCCATGAGAGCACGCTCACACCACCGAACTCTCTCTGCAGGCAATGCCTGAGTGTGTGAGTGTGTTTGTTTGTCTGTACACAAGATTTTTTGTTTGCGCTTAAGTCTCAAAGTGTTGCTTTGTCATTTCCTGTTCTTGACAATACAAGGATACACACACACACACACACACACACACACACACACACACACACACACTAGGCCTCCATGCTTTTCTACCCTTCTGCTCTTATTCTGGGACTAGATTCTGTAGATGGCCATTGTTTACGTCCCTGCTTCTTCCTTGTTTTAGTGGACAGACACACAGAGCTTGGAGAAATATATCCTCCAATCTGTAGTGCACCAGACTGAACCAGTCACCACCCATCTGTTAGCTTTGTGGAGGGCTGATTGATGTCTTTCTTTGTGTTCTTTCACTGACTATAGCCACTTTTATTAATCAGGAATTTGCAAATTGGTGCAAAATATTTAGCTATGGCTCACTCTTCATATTGGATTACCAAGAATAACTTTGATATACATACCCTATATAAGAACCTGAGAATGCATTTAGCTCAAAGTGCTTAACAAAAAACAGAAGCAAGAAAATGGTTGAGCAAAAAAGGTTGTGTAGTTTTTTGTTAAATAACAAGTAGGCGGTTATAAATAAGCATATACAGAACAGTACAATGAAGTTAACGCTAACAAAAATAGACATATTTTTAAAAAGTTCAAATGATCACTGAGATGTCCTTTCCAATATATTTTTTAGGACTTTATTCCACAGCTTGGAAGCATAATTGAAAATGCTTCATCGCCACTTCTCTCATGACTGTGGTCCTTCCTGTTCCTCTAACAAATCGGAGTGAACAAACAGGGAGTCTGCAATGCAGGCATGTCCTAAACCATGTAGAGCTTTATATACATTCAAAAGGGCTTAAAAATCTGTTGTGATTAATACAGGGCGCGAGTGTAGTTCACATACAGTCTGTTTTTAAGAGAAATAAAAAAAAAAAACAAGTTTTAGCCTCAGAAGTGCACTAGTCTAGATTATATAGTGACTGTGTAGAAGAAAAGATAAGTTTGACATAGTGGTTGGAATGTGAAGAGCTTTCCTTCTGTGGTAATATGTCTTTGGTTAGCGGTGTTGCTAACTTCCCAGCTTGTAGTGGAAGTAGATTGCAGCGACGTAAGGATGCCGCCTACTCTGCAGCCAATGAAAATAAAGCCAAGAAAGATCTGGGAAGATTGCCTGCTATTGTACAGCTGGCATTCACGTCCTAGTCCAAACGTTAGAAAAACAGCCAGTTGCGTTTTCTATTCTGCGTGCCTTGCCTTGTTGACATGAATCCATCCATTTTGTTTTTTTGATAGCCTTGCCTCTAGCTGTTTTGCTTTCTTGTCAGCCTTTTTTGGTAACAGATGGGCTTTCTCACATGCGGGGAGGGGGGGAACGAGAGCAGGCGGCGCAGAGTGGCTGTAAATCAGAGTTATAGAGAAAAACGGGTGGTTTTATGAGAGTTTACAGACCATCTTCACTGTTAATGAGAAAAGACAGCAATTCTCTTCTAGACAAAGGAACGAGGGAGACGGGATGTTGGGGGGTGAGAGGTGGAAGATGAATGTAGTGGCGGCTGGAAGGGGACAGGAGAGCAAATGTGCGAGAAAATGGAATACAGGAAAGCTAAAAGTCAAGTGGGATTATCAGAGGAACTGGAATGGCGAGAAACCTTGAGAGGGAAGGGCAGGAAGGAGGGATGAGAGGCCTATCAAACTGTTGGCAGGCATCCACTTGGCATATGAATTTAAAAGCAGTCTGAGTTTGGTGATTACACACAGCACACACGTAACAAGAAAAAGAAACAGAAGAGAGGTGGAGCGTTTGCAGCTGCTACCTTCATTCTTGCTGGTGCCAGACCTCCCCCCCAACTTAGCCATGACACTTGAACACTCGCTACCAACACACACACACACACACACACACACAGATACAACAGCACACGCTTTGTGGGTTGGCCAGTGGGTCAGAAGTCAAAGGTCAGTGTCATGCTGTGACACATCCTAGATCTTATTACCTTGTGTGTTTTTGTGTGTGTGTGTGTGTGTGTGTTGCTTTAACACACACACACACACACACACACACAGTCTGTGTCTCAGCTTTTGCCTGTGCATTTAGCTCTTTATAAGCGAGTCCATGTGGAAGGTTCACCCTCATATTTACTATTCATGTGTATGTTTGTGAATGAGTGTTTGTCGCTGTGTGTTGTCAGTGCTGCCCTGCCCACAGAGGGGCCCTGTAATTATGCTTAGACCCCCTCGTCTGCAACAGAGGAACTGCAGAGAGCCCTTCGTGGCCGCCGGGGCCCAAAACGGGCACTACGATCACTGTCATCGCATCCACTTTGAAGCTATATCCAGATGTAGCTGGGATTGAAAGTTACAGTTTCAGTGCATACTTGCTGCTGAACTGTATCTCCACCCAAGTGTGAAAAGTTTACATTTTAGTATTTTACATCTGTCTGTAGGCAAAATAAATGATATGGCAACTTCAGTGCACTCTGTAGTTAGTTTTTGGACAGTGACACATTATTGTTGTTTTGGCTCAACTCCACCACGCTGGGCTTGCACTATGAGGTTAAAGTGGTGACTTTAAAGGGGAACTCCACTGCTTTTACACATCAAAGTGTGTTTACAGGTCTTGGGGAGTACTATTGCATATGTGGCTCCAGAGGGAGCAGAGCGAATCCTGATGTATTGCCTCAAGTCAGCATCGGTTGGGTCTAGAGATGACAAGTTTGAAAATGAAAAAAATCTCTGGATGGGAGAATTTCAAAAGAAGTGAGGTTAAAATAACTCTGTGGCTCGCTCCTCATCTCTGCTTGAGGCTTGTGGCTCGAGGCTATATTAGCCTCTACTAGCATAACAAACAAATCTCTTACTGAACTCTCAGCGGTCGAGTTGCATTGTGGGTAATGTAGGTTCCATTTTTTGACAAGGAATAAAAAGACGATATCTCTGGTTCTTCTACTTCTTGATTGATGTTATAATAATACTAAATCGGTGGAGTACTCTTTTTAAGGGTGTTATAAACACATTAGATTAATAAGATAGGGAATATACCCCTTTTGGTGGTTCCCAAACACTTTTGGATCAGAGCACCCCTTCAATGGAAATTGTTTGTCATGGCACCATGAGCCTTATGGCTCAGATTCAGTCCTGTCAGACTGTGTTGAGGGTGTTTACCACGTCATATCTTTCCATCTCCTGCTCTGACGTCACTATTGTTCAGTTTTCAGATCAGCGTATTTAGTTATTTATTTAATATAGTTTTTAATACAGTGATTTATATATTTATTGCTTTTTCATTCTTTTTTTTGATATGTTTGAAAATGGTCACTGTCTCATTATGGGCTGCACTGACCATATGTACTAAATTGTTTCTCTTTGTAACAGTAAGGATGGATTGCGCTAATGCTGGATAGCTCTGAGTCAGTTGCAGGGTAATAGACCTCTATTACAGATACCATAGCCAGCCTATAATGCCAGGTCAGCACAGCAGCAACATTTCATGGGAAATGATTCATACATTTTTAGTCTTCATACAAATACTTTCTCGCGCACACAAACGCACGCATGTCCCCAGACTTGTTGCAGCAGGATTCAAGGAACTGAGCATACCATGTAATTTTAATCCCAGAATTGAACTTTTTTTTTTATTGCTATTTCAAGATTCACATTTGGACATCATCCTTCTTTTCTCGTCTCTGTCCGTGGCAATTTTTTATGCTTGGGTTTCTTTGTCCTTTATGCATACATTCAGTGTCACCCACAGATCAGTCTGTGCCTTTTCACAACATCAGCTATTCCTGAAGCCTGAAAGCTACCACAGTTTTTTGTTTTAACTCTAACTTCTGACATGATACCTCTCTTGTTGCCACTGCTTAAACCATTAGAGAAAAGACATTAAAATCTACACAGCTGGTTTGAGGTCAAAATTATATAGCTGCTCTTCCGATGGTTTACCTTTTATTTATTTATTTATTTTTTTCTACAGTCAGTATAACATCTAGTGTTGCCAGACAATCCAGATGTTGTTCATCTGTTATGTCAGTAAACCGTGTCGACTGGTGTTTGTTTTCCATGTATACTGTATTGTATAGATTTACCAGCAACAGTCATGTGATTCAGAATTTGTAGAAGTATGTACTGTTCAACTATCAGTACTTACATAAACCTGTTAAAATATAAACATTATGTAAGCCTGGAGATTCATTGTTGTTTTTTGTATCTTAAGTATACGTTTTTGCAAGTTGGGAAGAATAATGGTATGCATGTTGTTTCATCCTGACTGCTTGACACAAGGCCCGATGTTGCCATTCGCCCATGGGCTTTGAAGTGTTTTACACTTAGTGGCTTACACTGCCAGTGATCAACAATAGCTTACAGTTATACTGTATGTGGTAAGTTTAGTTATGAAATGATGCGACCAACTGATTTAAATTTGATGGAAAATGCATTCCATGTCAGTTGTTACACGTTTGCTGATGTCTCTTCATTGATGTTTTAGACTGAAAGAATTCTGAAATATGTCCAAGGCTTAAGATGGGGTATTTAAAGGAAAAGCAGAGGTAGAAGATGAGAGGAGATAAGGAGGCAAGAGGAAACCTTGCTGGCAAAAGTGGTAATGGTTTAGTCCTGAATTCTTCTTCAAAGTCTGCGATGAATCCAGTCAGACAAGTGAGAGGAATTGGTGTACGGTAAGTGGAACCTTTTTAAAAAAAAAAAAAAAAAAACCCATCTCCAATTGGCTTCATTTAAATCAACACACTGATCAGCCAGTTTCAGTGTCCGGGCCATTAACACTGGCTGCCATTGCAGCCATGAGCACACTTTTGCCTTTACAGTTGATTCTTGGTGTGGGGGATTGTGTGATTGTAAGGGATTATAGTGTTACTGTAATTGATGAAATCTTTAAATGCTGCTGATTCATTAACAATAATTTGGAATGATCTCTTTGCAATGGTCAGCGTCAGCTGTTAGTTGAGCAAAAAAATCCACGTGAGGGGATAACATTTCTGTCATTTGTTACAGTTTTGTTCCCCTAAATCGTTCCAGGTGTTTTTCCAGCACCTCAGCCAGGGATAAGTGGAATTTTATCCTCCTTTCTAACTATGCTTATTATTGTTCTCTCCACTGCTCACTCAGGTTGTGTGTTGGTGAGAACTGTCCACAAGTCTTGACTGCATTATCCAGTAATGTGTGTGTGTGTGTGTGTTGGTTGTTGGAAAGCGGTGTTGGGGGAGTTTACAAGTCTCCTGTGGCATTAAGTTTATGATGGTTCCAGTCAGTGAAGGGTTGGCAAGACTGCACCAAAGAAAGAAATACGAGCTCTATACAAAATGAGCCTTACACGCACACACACACTCATGCACGCGCACACACACACGTACATTGTGTATTAATGTTTGATCGAGGTTGTGAATAATAGATGTCTTATTATTTGTCCCTCTGGTGTCCTGCAGTCCTCTGTCTCTCTCCATTCACCCCTCCCTTTTTCTTTCCCTCATTAATCCTTTTTTATGTTTCTCTCCCTCAGGACGCTGCTGCTTCAGTGAGGCCCTCGTGATTGGATGTAGAGAGAACCACTGACTACCAGTATGGACGCGCTCCATCCTGGAATATCCCACAATCCTTAGTTCTCTGGTAAGTAGCAACTGTAAAAGGGCTTTTTTCAAGTCGGTATGTTTAACATAGAAATAGACTCCTGTAAACCCTCCAAGCTTTTAGAAATGGTTGTTCTTCCTGTCATAACTGAAAATATAGGCCTGGTTCTGCTTTCATTATTTACATTATGACATTGGTGTTGTCCCTAAATATGGGATGGTATTCAACCATGGTAACAGTACTTGGATATCTTTGGTGTATGTTTTTACTTTGGTAAAAGAACGTAAAATCCATTATAAATTCTCTATTTCTTTGAAGCATATCTAAGTCTAAGGGGGGCCACTCAAGCCAAGTTGGAGCCTTTTTGTTGTTTGGTTGAACTTAAAACTTACTAACCACATAATATCTTATCTATTTAGACAACATTTTTCTGTGTGCCGTGGTCCCTCCACCTGTTCGGTATCATCTTCGCATCATTGTGAAACAGGAAAGACCTTGTAAAGGCAGTGTTGGGTTTGCATTAACAGCAGTTTTTACGTGGTCTTCTAGCCATTCAAAAAATATTCCACCTTAGATTTTGATTGTCAGGAAAACACTGTCCTCTGTACATTCAGTGGCTGATCACGAGGTACAGTCCATGTGCATAACACGAGGAACAGTTCTTCATCAAACAAACGGGGGTTTGATTACTTCTCTCTCTGTGTATGATCCACAGTGACTCTTGTATGATTTTGATTTCTATGGTGTTTGGAGTCCCTTCACTGCCTTACAGTGTTATGTTGTTGCCATAGAAGCCAGCAGTATGTAGGTTCCTCATGGATGAATGTGGTCTCCGAGGGCAACCCAAGAAGTACTCAGGATTCTTTGCGTTCTTCTTCTGATCATACTACTTTTTTCCCTTGGCGGTGATCAGATCTACAGCTGAGTCTACTCAACCCTGAAACGTGACCAGCGCCAGACTTACTGACCTCCTATCAGGTACAACGTACATGCTTGCACACATGCTTTCGTGCATTCTGTGTTTTGTGTTCCATTGGAATGAAAACCTCCATACTCTCCCCTCTTCATGCCGAGTGCTGCCCATCCCTTCTCTGCAGCAGCTAGTAGTTTTTAAAGTCTGCAATCCACAGTATTATGTCAAGAATGTAAATTGTAAAATATAAACCTGGAAATATTGTTATCATCAACAAATCCCATGAAAAAGACAAAACCAACCTTGTCTTAGTGTTTCTTTCTATACAATGTAGTTTCCCAACCCTTCCTGTGATTTTCCTAAAACAGCTGGGCACAGTAGTTTTTAGCAAACATCACTCAAACAGGAGTAAATAGTGTATTTGTTTGGTACTATTTTCAGCTGTGGATTTAGTGTGCTAGCAAGTATTTACAGAACAGTGTGAGATGTCTACTCAAAATAATCTACATCTTACAATATTTTTGTGGCACAGAGGAAAACACTACTATGTACTTTATCAGACTTTGGCTAGACAGGCAAAAGTTGTTAGTTGGATCAATTTATTGTTGATTTTAGTCTTTTCATGGGATTTGTTGACAATAAGAACCATAGAGTATCATTGGTTAGACTTAAGTTTACCCCTGTGTGATTAAAGCTCTGGTATGGTTAATTAAATTTCTTTCATAGTGCAAACTAAACAAAAAGAACAAACAGCCCCAGGATGCATCATTGATTTTCTACTATAGTAGCTTTTTTCCCAGTTATGTTTAAATATTAATAGTTATTATGGTATATTTTGCATGCCTGGACATATTTCTCTCCTTAGTCTTTTTGCACCTTTTAATGATTGTAAACTTGCACATCTGTTCTGTAATTAAAGGTTCACAACACTGCAACTGCCTTTTGCATTATAATGTGAGAATAGCTGTTATAATGCAAATAGCAGTAGTAAGCAAGCCAAAGCTAATTCCTACAGTGTATTGTGTGCGTATTAACGCATGTGTGGATCTAAATTTACTCACCTCTTGTGCCCTCTATTTTCCTTTTCCAGGTGAACTGTCTTGTGCCACGATGATGTCAGTAGATGTGACCAATCATAATGGCCCAGCTGCCACTCCTCCCACCTCACTCAGCCTTCGCTCCTCACACAACCAACTGCTCAGCAGTGATGTCATCAAACAGGGCTCTGCCACGCCTCCCAAGTGTCGCAAAAAGTATGCACTTACCAGTATCCAGGCTGCCATGGGCCTCGGAGAGGCAGGTCCACCTTCATCATCACCATCATCATCCCCACAGTCTTCAACCCCCAACAATCCAAAACTAGCCAAGAATGGGGTCAACCAGCTCCGTAAAGCCGGTCAGGATCACAACAAGAACACCACCGGCCCTGACCCGGTGGACATGGAGTGTAATTCGGAAACTACAGATGACATCAATGTCAGCACAGCTGAGGAGCATGACAGTCACACTCTCACCAATAATGACCGAGAGGATGATATCATTAAACTAGATGTTGCACTGCACCCAGACACTAATACTGATGCAGAGCCCGAGCAGAAACCTGAATCAAACACAGACTGTAACATTAACACGAGTGTGGAGCTGAAATTGAATGGCAACACAATAGATTTGGGCTTTGACTTGAACATTGAGACAGAGGAGAGTGATGACATCAGCATTCTGTCTGAGAAGGAAATTATGTCAAAGATGAAGATTGAAGAAGATGGAGATGAGGTGGCAGTGGAGGAGCAGGATGAGGAGGAGAAGAAGCCTTTACTGATGATAAACGGTGAGCCTCACGTGAAGAACCACAAAGTTTCTTCAGGCGTGGAGCTCATCTCTGACCTCCACCCCAACTTCAAGCTCCTCAAATCAGGCAAGGACTCTCCGGTGCCTCCTCCTCCCTCCCCACCCAAGCAAGCCAGCCCAGAGGACATGCCCCTTCTCTCCGTGGCCTCCTGCTCCTCCTCTTCCTCCTCTTCTCCAGAGACGAAGAAGGACAGAAGGACTGGCGCAAAGACAGATTGTGCTTTGAACCGCATCCAGAATCTGAACCCCAGTGACGAGGAGTTGAGTTGGACCACGCTGTCCCAGGAGAGCAACTCCCCAGAGGAGACAGGTACACAAACATTAACGCACACAAAGCATGCTGCAAAACGTTTATTACAGTAAACTTTGCAGCCACTGTAATTTACTGATGTTTGGCATAGTTTTCATGTGACAGTGTGTCAGCTACTGTTTTTTTATTTTCTCCTATATGCTATGTAGTGGTTTCACCGTCTGTCTGCTGATTACATGTTTCCTTTTATGGTGACTGTGTGTGTGTACATGTTTTTTTTGTGTGTGTGTGTGTAAGCCTCCAGTAAATCTCCCAGAATCCCTCTGGGACAGGAAGTGCCCTTGTAACCTCATGTGTAGTTAGCGAGTCGGATCAGCTGTGCCCTGTTTCAAGCTGTGTGCTGTGCGTGTTTGTGTGAACAGGGCTTACAGGCTAGTCATACAAAATCTGTAGCTGTCCATACCCCTCTCTTTCTCTACATCTTTGATGTTTCCTCCAGAGCTGATACTCAAGAGGGAGCTGCTTTAGATCCTTGTAACCTTCTGTATTGTCCCTTACTACTCTTTCTGCAGATATTAAATGCAGGAAGCAGTTATGACACATCGAGGATGGTGGACCTCCAGTGTTACAGCTGAGCCATTCCATTTGTACCTGTAGCTGTGTGTGCGACCAGAAAAGCTTTAGTTTTTATCCCACTAACTTTGATCCATAGGTCTATTGGTGCAACATACAGACTGACTGAGATTCTTAGTTCTATTTGTGCACAGCCAAATGTTTAAAGTTAGTTTTTATGATGTTCTTCCCAGCCCTTCTTATACTGCCTCTATACTTATATTTGTATAGATGCAAAGTAGGGCTGAAACTATTATTATTTTCATTATCAATAAATCTGCATACGGTATTTATTTTCTAAATTAATTGATTAAGCACTTGATCTATACATTTCATAATCAAATTACTTAAAAATAGCCATCACAACTTCCTAAAGCCCAAGGTGATGTCTTCACATCGCTCGATGGTCCAAAACCTAAATATATTCAGTTTATAACAAAGAAACAAATGAGAAGCTGGAATGGGAGAATGTTAAATTACAAACTAGTTAATTGATCATCAAAATAGTTTCTGATTATTCTTCTGTCAATCACCTAATTTTTCAATCAACTAATCATTTCAGCTTTATTGTAAAATGTGGTTGTTGTACAGTAATTAGGAATCTGTTTTATCTCTTCTGACAACACAAATATGCTTTAACTTTATTAAATGTCTGGGTTTCCAGTTTTTAAAAAATGATTTCTTCTTGCAACACCAATCAATTATCAGATCATTACCTGATATTGAGGCTGAATATAAGTACACGCACTCAAGCAGATCTTCGGGGTGAATTTTATAACTAAAGTAAAGAAATAAATTTGAGTCATCACCTCTGTTCCGGGCCTCTGCTTTCCTGGTGTCGCTTGTTGCCGACCTCTGCAGAAGGTCTGTTAAAGTCATTGTACTTTGTCAGCGCTATGTAAAAATCTGTATTATGTAAAAAATGCTTTGGTTTAATTGGGCCCTTAAAACTCCCTGCCTTGTGCTTTGTTGTTGGACATATGAAACATATGAATCTCCTCTAAAGCAGCAGCCCCGACCTCTGACATGAGCTCGGCTATAAACCATCCTCTCCAGTCTGTGAGAGTCGCAGTGCTCTGAGCTGTTGAGCCTCATTGCTTTTTTTTTTTTTCTCTCCGAAAGCTTCTCTTCTAGCTCTCTGATGACTCACTGTCCCTTTCGACTTGAAGAATTGAAGCATCTGTGCATTTCATCTCTCTGCAAGTGTGATTACACTTGTGATTTACTTTCCAGATGTTCTTTTGTCCTGATTTCCTCTTGTTTGTCTTCTTCTAAAATGTCATACCAAAGTGATAGTTCTGTCATAGGATGGTCTTTATGCATTGTGCAGATGGATGTGCATGCATTGATGAGCTGCAGAAAGGGGGGGAAAGTAGATGTTAGCGGTACGGTGGGCTCTAGTTGCTGAAGAGTCAATAATCAGCCTGCTGACCTCATTCAATGAATTTAACTACGTCCAACACATAGTCGCCCTCTCCCTCTCCCTCTCCCTCTCATATTGACAAAACGGTATTGTTTTCCCAGGTGTGTGTCAGATTCCTCTGTGGATGTTGTGGGTTAGAGGGCCAATACAACACTGCTTTCACACAGAGGAGACAAAACACACACACACACTCACACACAGTTGAGGAGGGTAATTTAAGGAGGTCCCTCGCATTCTCGCACAACATGCATTGTAACACTCCCAAGGAAACACGAGTTGACGGTGGATGAGTGCAGTGCAGCAACATGCAAAGTCCAGTGTGTTTTCATTAGTCGGATGTCGATCTACCTTTTCTTTCTTTCTTTCTTTCTCTTTCTCACTCACACACTCAAATCCTTCTGCCTTCAGTATATCAAGGTCCTCCTCTTTGCTGTTTTTCTACTGTATGTCTTCTTCACCCTCTGTTCCTCCTCATCCTCCTCCCCGCAGCTTCGATGGATATGATACCTTATGAAAGATGAGTTGGGGGTTGCCAGGACAACCAAGAGAGGCTAAAGGGAAGATGTAAAGGAAGGGAGAAAGTCCTAAACATAGACATTCGATGAGGATGAGTGTGCCAGATTTTGGCTTTCTTTCCATGTGCCTGTGTATGTGTTTGTTTTAGGACAGGAAAGGGAGGGCAGGCATAGCTGAGCTGTTGATGTTGTCGATGCTCCAGATAGAGGAAGGAGAGAGACCAACAGCAAACACATCTCCCTCCCTCTCTTTCTCTTTATCTCTCTCTTTATCTATCGTTCCCTCTGTTTCGCTGTGTCTCTCCCTCTATCTCTCTCACTCCCCCTCATTCACTCTTTTCTCTCCCTCTTCGCTCTTTTCACGTTATGTTCTCCCTGCCTCAATGTATCTCCATGTCCCTCTTGTGCGCTCTCTCTCTCTCTCTCTCTCTCTCTCTCCTCACCCTCTCTCTTGCAGTCCCCCCCTCTCTCTTTCTATCTCTGGGGTTCTCTCTGTGGTTACAGCACTAGTTTCTGCTGTATGTGAGGCAGCTAGATAAATATGATGCTGGGGAAAGACTACATGCTGGCCATTGTGATTGTCAATTACGAGGGTAGGTGCATTTGTCGGAGTCGGCTGGAAACTGCACTGTGGAGTTAGAGTTTGGGTGCTGTCTGAGTGTGTCTGTGCATGTGTGCACAAGCATGGGTATGTGTGTGTGTCCCTTCTAACATGGGGATGAAGTTTGTGTTTGTGATGGTATCCTTATCTAAATATCTGCCATAGAAATATGTGGCCTGTGCATGTTGTATTTGTGTGCATGTTCTGAGTGAATGTGTGCATCGGTCTGGTCATGGTGGTGTGTGTGTGTGTGTGTGTGTGTATGTATGTATGGCGTCGTTTGACAGGGAGAATGTGTGTGTGTGTGTTTTGCTCCAGAAGCTCACGGCTCTCCCCTCCCCCTCTGCCTAACTCTGGTCTGGCAAGGAGCAGCATACTAACCGAGGCTATCGCAGGATAAGGGCTACGCAGCCCGGCTGTGGCACATTTCCATGAGCTGCATAGTTGCACGACAGTTGCTAGCCTCAGTGTTAGCATGCTTAAGCTTTTCCGTCCAATTCCACGCTTGCCACGGTGCTTGCAGAGGCTGATACTGCTAACTTGAGCCATGGTATAGCACTCGAGCCACTAAAACAGCCGGTGCTGTCTGCTGCTTCCACATCCAGTAGTCTGTTCATCTCATACTGGCACCCATTTTCTGAGTCACCATGTTCCCCCTCGCTCATAGCAGAGATGCTCAGGTTCTCTCTGTTGTAGTTTTGTTGGCTCTGACCTATTTTCGTTTTCTCAATGAAGACTGCAACTCTCAGAAGGCACTACTTCCTAGCTGCTCTAAAGCACAAATCATAAGCCTGAACGCATGTCTGCTTATGACAAGAATGTATTTGTGCTTTGTGAGTGATTTCTGTTCTAATAAAATAAGTCTTAATAACCTCTGTGTGCGTGTGCATCTGAATTCTCAATCTGGACCAATCCAGTCGTCATGATGACATATGGCCTGCTGTTGTGCCGACAGGCCCATGGGCTGTGTTTCATCGGCATGGTCAGCAGTTTGAGAACTCTTTGTTCAATCACACACACACACACACACACACACACACACATACGTACACCCATACAGCACCAGCTGACCAGTTCCTCAGACCTTAAATCACCTTTATGAGTTGCTACACCACCTAATACAGTTTGGGATCATCTTTACAACAGCTGCCACTACATCAACTTCAAACACACAAAGATGCCACCAATAGTTGTGACTGTGTGTGTGTGTGTATGCTTTGCTTTAGGAAACTGCAACCTTCAGATTAGGTGACATTTATTACAAGAGTGAAAGAAGAAACAGTGATATAAGTAACTCTATGCTGCTGCTGTGTTTACGTGAATCCATGCGTGCTGAGTCATTAGGTCTAAATTAATCAACCAGTAGAGTGTTACAGTCCATGATGTGAGCCTTTTTTAAAATTTTGTTTGAAGATCATTATTCTTGGCCTTCCACTTCATTTAGTTGTACATGGAGTTTTAACTTATATAATGTACAGTAGGTAAATAAAAACTTTGTCTTAGATAGTCACGGATTGCGCTTAATGTGTAATTTCCTTTTGTAATGTACAGAAGCCATAAGTAGGCAAGAAAAAGAAGAGAATCAAATTCAGTGGGGCTCCACTGCATGTTCCACTGCATATTGATCTTGAATAACAAATGGTACAAATTATGGGACATTAATATGTGGGACAGTCTGGCTTATGGCATCATTACGGACAGCTGGTAGTCCATCCATTTTTTGTATTTAGGACATAATGTCTGATTTATGAGCTGATTTTAAAAAATAAACTATAAATTGATAAACCCATAATCGATCATACACCCATGGAAATGAGAGGGCAGATTTGTAAGACACTGGAGAAGAAGCTAATATAGTTACTAGGGCCAGAGAATAATAAGTCCTCAATTGTGTTGTGTGTGTTGAATAAAATTTTATATATTTGAATTCAGCTTTGGGCCAGATCATTGGAACTGCATCTGACTTTCACTAAATTCCAGAGGAATGCTTGTTCCTGTGTGTGTATATTTGGGAGTTGTAAGTTGCCTGTGTGATATATTCATTTAAAAATGTTTTATGGTGTGTGCTGGTGTACTTAACAAGTTGTTGTCCGTGGAACGACGCGGCTGTTAAATGCCTGCTGCAGCAGATGCTGGCAATCTCAGTCAGCTGTTGATATTGTTCAGTATATTAGTGTGGGAGGGTGAAACTCCATTTAACAGAGGCCTGTCTGAACAAAAGTCTGTATTCTATGTTTGTGTGCAGCCACAGAGTTGTGTTTATATATGCATTTGTAGGTAAAGAGGTCTGGCATTATAACATTTGTGCTTTTTTCCCCATTGATATCAATAATAATCCAAATGTGTGTTATTTTACCAGATATCTGGACTGAGCAGTCATTCCAGACAGACCCTGACCTGCCTCCAGGATGGAAGAAGATCACAGACATGGCCGGTATCTACTACTGGCACATTCCTACAGGCACCACCCAGTGGGAGCGGCCTGCCACCCGCCCAGCACCCCCTGGACAGACAGAGTCTCAGGCCCTGGGTGACCACACAGCCTCCACACCACGTAAACACTCCTTGGGCTCTCTCAGCCCCTCACCCACTCCTGACCACGAGGTGAGAGGCAGAACAATAAATGGACACACACACACACACATTTTAGGTCTCGTGTAAATTTTACCCTTTTGTTTTTGCTACAACTGTCAGTTAACTAGTTCTGTTTAACTGACCACCCAAGATGGTTTAAGTGATGGGCTTTCTGTCAGTGGTCAGGCTCAAACTGTGGTTGGAGTACAACCACAATGTAAAGACAATGGGAAATGGTAGTGGTAACAAAGTCACAAATTTAAATTAACAGAAAAATAATGAAGTCAAACTTGCATTAAAACACAAACATGCTGTGCAATAGGCAAATATGAATGATTCATATTGTCTTCTGACCGCAATGCAATTTAGCAAAAATTAAAATCGGTTAAAGTTGTCTAGAATTGCACCTCCATAACTTTATTGTCATTATTAGCAGCATTATTGCGTACTTGTAAAAATGAAAATGTTTCTTTGACGCTTCTGATGAGCATAAATGAACAGAATTGCACACAGCAGAGAATGAAAACGAGAGTGGCTATAATAACACGTGTGGATGTTGTAAGCTCACATGTCAGTTTATTAGGTAGACCTAGCTAAAACTAATGCAGTGTAATAAAACAGTCCTCCCTTCATGAGGGTTATAATTTTCAGCTTTTGTTGAAACTCTTTAAGAGAGGTGTTGTATTATCATTTTGGAGGCTGCACTTTGTGGTTCTGATATTTATTTGATTTTGTCCACCACACTTGAATCAATGAGGGTAGAATAAATAATAACTAACAGTTTAAACAGGACTGAATTAGGACTGTTGCATGAGATTGCATTAGTTTTAGCTAGGTGTACCTAAAAAAACTGAATCTATGTTGAAATTACATTTAGAGCTCAGTGCTCTTTTTCTGAGAGTGTTATCTCCATGACCTGAGGAGCTTTCTATGAGAACCTCTGGTGTATTTTAACATGAACTGGCATTATACATTATATTCTGCTGATTAAAAAGATATAAGCAATAAATTTTGCAACTTAATAACATCAAATCTGGTGTTTATGCGCAGGTGAGTACCCCACCTTCAGAAGATGTTTCCATTGGACCAAACCATGCCACTGATAATAATATTGCAAATTTAAAGGCACGTATTAAACACAGGGAATTTAGCCATTTTCTTAATCCCTCAATAGCCACTAAAGTCTGTGAAGAGTCAATAAGAATATGCACTAATGAAGCCTGATTAAATACGGCAGTTTGTCATAATTGTGTGTGTGTGTGTGTGTGTGTGTGTGTGTGTGTG
>JAVQJF010080224.1:0-59298 GCA_036023855.1 Gadopsis marmoratus | reverse complement strand
TGATAATGCATATTTGTTATTTAGCAATTAGAGGCGCACAAATAGCAGGCAGTTATCAGAGATTTTGACCTCTGTCTCTTGCTTCCTGTCTCAGTTTCATCTCCCTCACTTGCCTCTCTTCCCTCTGAGTTGTTTGCTCAGGAACCACCAGGGTCCAAATTAAGTTATTAGTTTACCCCCCAAAAAGTCCCTGCACAAGGGGTGGTACTATCCAAAAGAACAGGAACTTTGGGGGTGGGGCCTGGAGCACTAAACAGTTCTGATTGGCCAAGACACTGCATTTTATTTTAGCCACCCTTTTTAAAGATCGTTAGCCATAAACCAGTTTGTTTTTCGTGCATTGTGCTCCGACACAATGGAGTTACAGAAGAAAGCATATGAGGTGAGGGCCTTTCTTGTTTCCCCTGTTTTTAAGAAAAGGAGTCCTCAATCAAACTTTTGCTAAGTCAGCTCTCTTGGCTTGTTCTCACACAGAAATAGAGAAAATCACATAAAAGCAGCCAGTGCACGATGCTAATAAAATGCCAACCCAGCAGTCTGCGGACTTCATGCAGAGACTGCGAGGCGACAGGCTTTTTACCACACAGTACATTTATTTGAATCCTTTATCCAGAGAACCTTCCAGTGCCATAACTGCCTACCCTGTACACTTCTCTCTCAGACACATTTTCATTGTGATGTTCGGAGATTTTTTCCTTTTTTTTTTTTGATGAAATGTTGAAATGTTCCTTTTGTTGCAGCAGCCTTTTCTCAACGTGTCTCCTGCTTCAGTTAGTCACTTCCCAGAATGGCTTTTGACACCTGCAGGTTCCCACGTTGTTTTTTTGTGTGTTTTTTAGCTGGGAAGCCTTTGGTTCCAATCAAAGCGTGCTCGCTACCCCTCGTCACTGGTTGCATATCTGTAAGCAGTTCAACCAAGGAGCGATGTTGCCTTGTCATGTTGTTACCTTCTAATAGTTTTAAGAGTTATGAAGAAGTGAACCTCGCCAGTATTCAAAAGGAAAAAAGCTAAGTTTTGACAAATGTCAGAAAAATCCTTTTTATGAATGCTCTAGACAACAGGACTGAACTCAATGAATGAAACAGTGGTTCGTGCATATTTACTTGGTCATACGCGAGAACATTTTAGCTGGTTACTAGAAACTAAATCAATAGTAATGCAGTATAATACAGTAATACAGCAGAACAAGCTGTGAACACACAACATTGACATACATCGATCAGCCATCTCACGCCTTTCTATCAGAACCAGCATGAACGTGTTCAGCAATTCTGCTGGATCGGATCCACGTGCATCAGCGAGCCTTCGCCACCCATGATCCTGTCACCAGTTCAGCGGTTTTCCTTCCTTGGACCACTTTTGGCAGGTACTGACCACTGCAGACCGGGAACACCTCACCAGAGCTGCAGTTTTCTGCTGTCTCATACTTATATACAAGCACTGGGTTTGTTTTACAGAGGGTCTTGTGGACTGGGACGCAGGCCAGCGGGCTGTGTTAAACGACAGTGACAAAATGTTAACGAACCCAGCTGCTCCCACAGTGAGCTCACTCAACGGTTCCCCAAACAGCGTCATTTATCTCAGACAAGTTAACGAACATCGATGTTTGCTCCATTCTCTTAATGTCTCAGTAACCTTTGTGTCAGCTCTGACGATTAATTGTTAGCAAGGAGAAGTGGTGTGATAAAATAGCAAAATGGGACGTGGTTCATTGTCTTAATAACTATTATCATCTGTGACCAATAGAGAGAGAAGAGGAGCGAGCTTCATGAGCTTGATTGCACTAAAGTTTTTGTCTCAATTAACCTTTGTGACAAGTTTGCCCGAAGAACAGTTAGGAGGTCAGAGAAAAAGGCTTTGTGAGGAAGTGCTGCCCATGTTTCTGGTTAGATATTGTAACTTCTCACTAACTACTGAGACACAAGCTTTGTCAAAGAGCAGGGCAGTGGAACTGTGAAAGTGGTATGTGAGACTTCCAATAAGTCTCAAATGCACCCAGAAATGCGGCCAAGATAACTGGCTAACAAGAGGCACACGCCACCAAAGTACAAGTGATAGTGACTGTAATAAAATGAACTTACTTATGAAGTCTGTTTCCCTTTGAAAGAAGTGAATGTTTAACTCCTAGTTAGGTCTGCAATTTACTGATGTATCTGTTTTGTTTTCTTCACGTAATAAATTCATAATTTAGTGTATAAAATGTTAGAATGGTGGAAAAATGCCCATCACAGGCGACGTCTTTATTGCTGACCAACAGATATTCAATATGTGATGTATAACAGAGAAGAGCATCAAATCCTGACATTTTAGAAAATGCAACCAGCAAATTGGGGGTATTTTTCATTAAATAAATAAATGAGTGAAATGATTATCAAATGTATTGTCACTAAAAAGAATAGAAACACATTCTTTCGCTCTGTTGCCGAGAGTAAGATGAGAAGATGGAGACCAGTCTCATGTCTGTGCAGAGTCGCCTGCTGCGATCAGCTTGTCAAGTCTCCAGCGGCTGGTTTTAGAATGTAAAACTCGTCGCCTGTTTCAACAGCCAGTCAGCTCGTAGCGAAGTCAGCTGGTCATCTCGACATTTTTTTATGTTTTCCCCGTTTCATCAATACTAGAAATGCAACTGTAGCAAGTAACCCACTATCACTATCCTCATGCATATCATACGCATCACGACAAATTATATCCAGCTACAAAAAAAGCCCGAAAAGCCGGCAGTTAGATTGGAAGTACAGAGAGTCATTGCTATGCATTAGCATTAGCTGTGTATAGTAAGTGTAAGTAAGGTCTATCAGGGACATTTGAAACTTTTCATTCACCTAAACCCTTTTGTGCCTGTAGGTGTGTGTGGGGGGGGGACTCAAGTAGCTCACTTGAGTCACAGCCCCCGAGTATGACTCTGTTTTGTTTGTTTTGTGGAAGTCAGCAGTGCTTCCCAGGAGACTAAATAAAGGCAGATCACTTGTGCTCTTCTCTCCAAGACGTGTGAAGAGAGTTACACACTGTTCCAAGTTGTAAGCATAGCTGTAGTGCAGTGTTGCCTCCAATCCCATTACCACAGCATGTCTTGGAAGCGTTTCTGACCGAGCCTGAGTCTCTGTCATGTGTTCGGTGTTTGGTGCGGCTGTTCTTATCGGAGTGGTGGCAGATGAACTTTGCTTTGCATCCTCTGGCGACAGGCTCCTGTTTGCATCCACCACGCCAGAGTTTATTCTGCGATGTTTTAAGAGATACTGTATCTTCCGCTTTCTTGCCTCCTCGTCCCCCTCTGTCAACAAGGATTCTGATCGTGCAAGCTAAATGGAAATGGAGAAAAGGGTAATGTAGCCTGACTACTTGCGTCGTTTCATCTCGGGGGCCCTCCACCTTAAATGTCTGCTGGGACAATGCAAGGTGGCTGATGTGGGGAGGGTGGGCATTCAGGGTGACAGCCAGCAGAAGGGGGGAGAGAGAGAGAGAGAGAGAGAGAGAGAGAGAGAGAGAGAGAAAGTGTGGAAGACTGGGACAAAGAGAGACAGAGGCAAAGAGAGAGAGTGACGGCAAGGTTTTAGGAATGGGAAAATGATCTACGAATGCTCTCACTTTGCATTCAATTGGTCTGCAGAGAGATGCAGATTGGACTCCCATACGTTGTGGGAGCTCAGCCATAGATAAGAAAGGAAATTACAACCAGCCTAAATGGAGAGAAGCTGGGAGTGAAATAGAATAGCAGCCATTATTCAAATAGGGGATTATTAGTTGGCTGAGTGGCCTTTTGCTCACCGTGGTGCCTGACAAATATAAGGCTTACCACCAACCTGGCTCCACACCCCTCCCCTTGTGTTATTTTTTTATATGGCCTTGTTGTTGACTGAGGTAGACACCTCAGAGACTGTTTTGAGGATCTTTACCTATCCCTCCCCCTCCCCCCCCCCCCCTCCCCACACACACACACACACACATCGCTACTCCTTCTGCATTTCTGCATTTCAATCAGATTACAATAAGAGTGGATGACGGGACATATGGCTGCAGCGGACCTCCTCCTGTGGAGACTTAATAGGGAGAGAGTGAAGTAATCCCCCATTTCTCATCTGCTCCTCTCTGTCATCCCCATGGGGATGTACAGCAGCATCGGATTTCTGTCCCCTTTTTTATCTGATGTCATGGATCCGCAGCAGCCACAACCCGGAGCAAAGACTCAGACAGACCAGCTTTCTAGGGGAAGATGGCTGAGTCTGAGAACAGGGAGGGAGGCAGTGAGTATCACGTGTGAGGGCCAAGATGGAGACACAGACATGCAGGGCGGATGTCAAGTGGGAATACATTTTCGGGTCAGCCTCCCAGTTGTAATTATGAGAAGGAGATTTGGGGAACTTCTGGCTTTCTCTCGGTTGGCAATATAACTACAGACGTGTCCACAAACTGGTGCCAAAAAAACCAGCAAAGTTATCACCAATTTAGTTAAATTAAAGCCAGTGATAGCACTAATACATTAAATGCAGCTATTCAAAAAGGACGGTGTGACTTTTGTGACTGACATGGTGCAAATGCAGCATGTGCTCTCTCCTTGTCCTCAAAATGTTGTCTTCGCCCTTAAATCTCCAGGCTTAGAAGGAACCAGAAACAAGCCCAAAGCTGGCGAGCGGTGGAGGGGAGACGAAATGCCGCAATGGCCGGATGGAGAGCTGAGGAGATGGAGCGATTAGTGAGGCAGAAAGTAATGAGACATCAGATCTGCTGTTTGTCCATCCCCTTCATCTCAATCAATGCCTGAGCTGCTAGACAGGTCACAATAGAAAGAAGGGAGACAGCTCTAATTTAGGGATTCACATTCAAGAACAGAAAGGGTCACCAAAAGAACAAGATTAGGACATGCCGAAGATGCTTAGATGCAGACTGAGTGAAGATGCAAAGGGCAGCGCCAGTTGTTTATGTGTGTAAGTATTGGTGGGTCGGTGGGGGGGTATATTTGTAGTTTCTGCATTGTCATCCAAAATGCTTCCACAGTGAGTTGACCTTGAAGCGTGTACACTAGCTCATTCTGCTGTCTGGCCCGGTGAGATCTGTTTGAGCAGCATTTAGCCCAGATGTGTATCAGTCTCATCTGATGGCGAGGGGCCATACGTCTTAAAAAACACACACACACTCTCCTAATCTCCCCGTGGCAACTTTAAATATCCCGCTTTTCACCTATTTTTCTCTGTCTAATTATTCTTTGGTGGCTTTTGTGTCATTTTTTATCATCGCGCTCCTCTTTCATCTGTGGTCTTATCTATAGAGCCAGCTCCCTCTGCCAGCTTCACCAGGACTATAGCCAGCTACATAAACATTTCACTGACAAGGACGGTCAACTGTTTACTGACGAAGCAAAAGTCTTACTGGCAGCAGCCACAATGTGCGTGTGGATGTGTGTGTTGCTGTGCATGAGAAACTGTGTCCAGGTGTGTGTGTGTGTGTGTGTGTGTGTGAGAAAGAAAGAGAGAGGATGACAAAGAGAGGCCCTAATGCACGGCCACTTTTAGTTTGGACACCTACCGGTCTGTCTGCAGGGACCCATTTGTTGAATGCACTTAATGCTCCTCCAACCTTGGACTCTACAATATGTCTGAGCACTACAAAGTACAGAGTGGAAGGAGTAAGGAGGGCTCTCTCTCGCTCAGCATCCGCTCACGCCTTCATTTCCGTATACTCCACGTATTCCTCTCCTGCACCTGCTTCACCCACAGGCCCCCTGTGCCATTCCTCTCCCACTTTTTATTCCTCATCCTAACAGCTATCAACACCATTGTAAAAGATGGATCAGTCTGGCCAGGCACCAGAAGCAAGCAAATACTGCCACTGAAGTTCCCAGATGAATCCTAAATTCCAATGCTTATGTCAGCATGCTCCTAATGACCGATATAATGCTCACCGTCTTAGTTCAGTGCCTTAGCATGTTAACATTTGCTAATTAGCACGAAACACAAAGTACAAACTGATAAGATGTCATAGTTTTGTAGGTATTTTGGTCATAAATCAAAGTTTTGAACACTTTGCTAGCGGCGCTAGAGGAATCATAGTCTGCGGACCTTGAACATATGTGAAAAAATGCATGGCAATCAATTCGATGGTTGTTAAGACATGTCACTCAAAATCCAAATTGTCAACCTCGTGTCGGAGCTACAAGAAAGGTCAGGGGATCACCAAACTCATTGGGATTCATCATCTGGGGACCATGCATATCCACTGAATAAGTCTGAGAATCAAGCATTAGTTATTATTCAGGCCTATGCAAAGAATTGAAGTTATCCAGCACAAAGCAATCGAATGGAATAACTATGCAATATACAGAACAGACAAAATGTAGTCATTGTAAGCAAGGTCTAATGTCAACATCTTCATATAGTCTGCCTGTTGTACTGTTATTTACTATTACAGCATGTGTCTAAAGCTTGCTAAGCTGTAGCTTTAAACTGCAGATACAAGAGTGGAGTGGTCGTGGCAGCAAGGCAGTGGAGATCTATCCAATGGAGTAGTTACTCAATAGCCTTGTAGTCCCATTTAACCCAGTCATTCACTTGCATCCAACCAGTGTAGCCCTTATTCATAATCGGAAGACATTTCACTTGAATGAATTGTTCCACACTACCAGCATCACCTGATTCACAGGAAGAAGAGGTGGAGGCTGGGCACAAGCACAAGCTTAGAAGAATCGCTGACTTGTGAAGCCTAGCGCTGTAGCCCTCTGGGCAACTGGGATATGTGCCCTGGATGAACGCTGCAAGGAATTTTATTGCCCTTCTATTGTCTGCGATGTCTTTGATTAAGTTTAGCACAGTGGTTGTTTGAAGACTCTGAAATGTTGCTCTACCTGCAGTGGTGTGCTGACTAGGGCAAAGAGTGAACAGAGTATTAATGTGCCAGATGCCGGCTCCAACCTGGACTTCATATTTATGTACAGGTGTGTCTGCGAGAGAGGGGAAATTGGTGTGAGGACAACAGCTGCTGGCATTTGCAAACACAGCCATGCCCACACACTGACACGCAAAACACAAGGCTGTCCAGTGCCAGCGGGTCTGTAGGGACCAGCTGCCTGTGTCGTCGGGCGTCCAGGCCAGTCATCAAGCTGCTGAGTGCAGCCGGACCCAGGCCACTGGCTCTGAACTCTGAACATGCCCCACGCCAGGGTCAGGCAATTGGGGAAGCAGGCTTGACACACATACTCTCATACTGTATGTACACACTCAAACACAAGCACAGGAGTACATACTATATGGAGTGTGACTTGAATTTTAATTGGGAAGTTCAATTTTAATTTAATGCCTGTCAAGTCATGTTTCAGGTTAATTTGCATAGCCCTTTGTCACACGGCGTCTCAAAGGGCTTTAGAGGTGCACAGCAGCAACTGTTCCCAATTCTACCCAGGCGGCCGGTGTGGTGGAAAACAAAACAAAGGGGGTCCACTTCCAAGTGTACTTGGATGACGCCTGAACGTCATCCTGGATCCATTCATCACATTTGTCACAATCTATGTGTAATTTTGTAATCACGATTGTCTACTAATCTATTTCAGAGGCACACCTTTTTTTAATGTATTTGATGTAGTCTGGAACTATGTCAAACAGAGATATTAGGCTATCGTGGATAAATCGTTGAGTGTCCGTGGGATCAAATAACAAATACATGATCTTCTAGGCATCCAGGAATTGAGCCTGGAAAGGCCATCCAGGGGTGGCCTTTTTCCATGCTTTGTCTGAGGGGAGGCCCACAGTCTCAGACCTTTCCTTATACAAATCAAAGGTCCAAGAGACATGACATAAGTGACCATATGGAATGAAGTAGTTGCATGTGCAGACAATGTATACTGTACGTTTTCTTACACTAATACACAGTCACTCAGCCGTCACACACACACACACACACCAACACCATCCTCTCGCTCTTGCAAGACTCGCACACTACTGCCCCCTCATTTATCAATTGTGCCAGAACAACTGGGTCAGCGTGCCACTGCAGCAGTCAGGCAGTAGAGGTAGGCAGGGATTTAACAGCAGGCACCATGCCCTGAAGAAACAGATCATGCCTTCCTGCCAGATTAGCGCTCCATTCCATCACTGGCCTGGAACTGCAGCGCCCGATGTGTGTCGGACTTTGATATGGTGACACCAAACCACATGCCATCGCACCCGGCCAGACAGCCGTAGCACTTGTGTTGGTATGTGCACATCTATGTTGGATACATTACAGGCAGGGTGCGAGTTTTACTACCGTGCCGATCTGTCCATGTGCACTGAATGTCCAAAGTGTGTGTGTTTGTAGTGCTGGATGCCTTTCAGGTGTGGCACTCGTACTCACAGTGTGCCAACCTACCCGTGCTGGTGGGTGTGGGTGTGTGTGTGTGTGTGTGTGTGTGTGTGTGTGTGGTCTGTGCATGTGGGAATCCATCTGGTAATGACTCGGAGATGACTGGGCCAGTTGGCATTGTGCAACGCTGCCATTTCCAAGTGTCTGTGTCGACTTTTTTGCTCTCGCTCTCTCTTGCTGTCACACACAGTGACACACAGCTGTGCGGCGGTATAGTGACATTCATAGAAAGCCCTTCTGGTGCCTGTTACTGATGCATCCTCCTCCATCTAGAAGGATAACTGCAAACTCTCGTAAGCCCACTACAGCCATCCAGAATAAATGCCACCCACGTCCAGAGGCACAACATATGAATGGGAGCTCTTCGTTTTGCTTTTGATAGTTTCTATATTGGTTTTTTTTTTTTTTTTTTGCAAGCTTCTGTCTGTGTGATTTATTATTTCTTTAAGTGTCTGTCATTTGAGTCCAAGCATGCTTTAATGGCATGAATGTTATGAAACCCAAAGATGATCATTTACAATGATACAGATCTGTGAAACCACCTGTTCCACACAGCTGCTACACACAGTATGTGTCCGGCGTTTCCTACACTCTTCACACTTCGCCTTATGAACCTGGGAGATGGGCCATGACCTGAGCAGGACATTAGCTGTCAGTCACTCGCACACAGGCACATTCCACAGCAGAGATTGGATGACAGCGTGCTTGACAGCTGGACCCAGGTCCGTCTCTGTGGCCCTCTTCTTTTCGTCACCTCTGGCTCGAGAGATCTCTCAACCTACATCTGAAACTTCATTACTCCAGACAGTAGAAATACCGGAAGGATGGATGAATGGATGTGTAAACAGATGAAACCCGATGAAGACTTCATTCTGGGTCGATATGGGCCAACGTATATATCCAGTGAATTGTTATCTGAGAGCTGCAATAGTCTCGAGGAACCAAGTCTGGGTGTGTATTTCTATTTTTAGCTGAAGTATCGGCCTCGGAGGTGGTAGAGAGTAGAGTGTGTGTGTTGCCTTCCTCTATGTAGCTGACATACCGAGGGAAGTGGGTCAGCACAGATTTTCTTTGAGGGGTGCATCTCATTCAGCCACAGCCAGCAAACTTCCTCTAGGATTTAATAGAGGTGCTCAAGGAAAGGGATAAAACAAAGTACATTAAAATGTACCCTCTCCTCCGAGTCTCATTAATCAAGTGCTATATACTGGAACTCTGTTTGCATTTGAACATTGGTTCCGTCCTCTATTAAAGCCCTCGCGCCAGGCCTCTTTCTTTCTCCCTCTCCCCTATTTCTCTTTCTTTCCTCCTCACTCCAGCTCGGGTCTGCCTTCCCTCTGAAGCCAGCATCTAGCTAACAGCGCTGACACTGTTTCTAAGCTATCTCTCCCTGGCAGACCTCGGCACTGTGGAATCACTTTGTCTGGCCAAGCCCCGTGTCATCTGCATGTCCTGAGAACGAGAGAGAAGGCGGCAGATAGAGAGAGGAAGACAGAAAAAGAAAAAAGAAACACAAGGAAAGCCTGCAGAACGTGGAGAGACAGGAACATACACACACACACACATACACAAATAAAATGGAAAAAGGATGTCCATAGAATGGAGGGAAAGGGGGAGGGGTGGACGGGCAGATATAGCTTTTGGTTCCATCGTGCGAGCACCACAGACGTCCTTTCATTTCCACTGTACAGAGGTGACTAATCAAATGTAACCAAAACTATCTGCATGGCTAGAAGTGTTGTTGTTGTTTTTATTAATGTTTGTTTTCGGTCATTTGGGTGAACTGGCCCTTTTCAATAAAGCTAGATGGCTAATGCTAATGAGGAATGCTAAGCGAAAAGACTCCCACAGATTTGACCCAAATTCTGCATGAAATTCTGAAAATGAGATCTACCCTCCCTCTTCAGTCTTTTGCCTCTGTCTGTCTGTCTGTCTGTCTGTCTGTGTGTGTGTGTGTGTGTGTGTGTGTGTGTGTGTTGCTGTGAGTGACCCACACCTTTCTTACTAGCTTGCTACGTTCCCCAACATACCTGCTTCAAACCATCCACACCTTCCCAAACTGAAAGAAACAGTGTTCAACGATTCCTGAATTCTATGCATTGCGTCTTCACAACGCACAATCGTATCATAAAAGTAGGGCTGTCGCAGGGGGATCTGCTGTGATTTAGGGTGGCTCAACAGCGAGGTGCGTGGTATTAGCGCCATTTTTTGGTTTGTTTTTGCAAAAGATTCAATTTATCCTGACTTTAGTGCTATATAATTAAGCTTTATTGTTAGGCTACAACCAGCCTGTGCAGTGTTGGGGCTGGACCACAGCTGTCTTGATAAGAAAAAGGAAATTGTGAATGGACACACAGACCTCATTGGCGTGGTATTAATCATAGTGGTGAAACATTTAGCGCCTATGCCTCGGCATGCCAGGCAAAATAAAGTCGGCATCAATAAAAAAAGGAGTGAAATTAAAGGGAAAGCTCTGCAAAGCGGTTGATGCACAATTGGCGTGTTGATTTTGGAGATCGTTAGATAAGAAAACGCAAATATGGAATGCAAGGAATTACTGGAACTTTGGAAAAGATGACAATCTGATACCATAACAAGACAAGAAACCGACAAGGAACAAAAGAAAGGAACCGGTATTAATAGACAAGGGACTAGGGACGAGGGAACAAGGGACAGGTGAACACTGGAGAACAGGTGACTCTATTCAAAAATACATGAAAGACTTCAATATAAAACAGGAAACACAGAGAAATACATTCAGACTATACAATAAGCTGTCAAAGGGGAAGGACCACACAAATCTAAGATTTGTGAAAGCAAGACTGAATCTCTCATTTTGCATCTGTCACCAGGCTGCCATCTTGAGGCTGCCTGGTCAGACAAGATGGGCAGCTTGTGGTTCTCTGTTCAGAACAGCCATTCTTTTAACGCGCTATAGCCTTAGCTGGCCTCATGCGGTTTCTAGTGGGCCCTCATCATGGCATTTTCTTTCTCGCTCCCACTGTCGACTCAGAGCTCTCATAGCCAGACGTCAGCTCTGTTGTCAGAAGAGAAAAACAAAGAGAGGAAGACACAGAGAGAACTGCTTATCAGAGGCTACTTTCATGTCCTTTTTGATTATTTTTTGTTTTAATTCTTGTACAGATCCATTCTGTCTGGCGTTGCAGCTCCCGGCTCTGTGTCTCCAGAGGTGCACTCTCTTCTATCTCGCTCTATGTTATCATTTTTATCATGTTTCTTATGTTGATTCTGTGTTTGATTCTGTTTTCTTTGACTGTGCATGCTTTTAGTCAGAATGCCGATAGAAGGGGTAATACCAAAGGCAAGAGGAAATTGAGGAGGGTGAAAAGAAACTTTTTTTTTCTGCCCCCTCTGGCTCTGTATCTAAGAACCTTTCATTTGGAAAACAAGAGTCTCAATTTCTCCATATGCCTCATTTTTATTTTCTCTTAACTTTGGCAGCTTTGGCAGGCTCAAGGCTGTTACCAAACTTTAGAGGGAGGTTTGAACAAAATCGTGACTGTGATCTTGCTGTGCAGCTGACCCAGCCGAGCAAATTGAAAAAGGCTGTCTGTACCAACGGTCCTGACCTGCAGACCAGAGTGTTAGTCCTGTTTCAGTCAGCGCAAGAAGTGGTAAAGAACAGAAGAAGATTAATTATGTATTTTGTATTGAATCCTAATGAATGGTTTTGGGAAAAGCAAGGAAAAACCCAATTGCCCCTGGCCTTGATACTCCCTAAAGTGAGTTTAATGTAAGCAATGTAGAAGCATCTACACTATATGGACAAAAGTATTGGGCCACTCCTCTTAATCATTGAATTTAGGTGTTTCATTCAGTCCCATTGCCATAGGTGCAGAAAATCACGCTTCTCTATCTGGCAGTCTGATGGACGAGTCTGGGTTTGGCGAATGCCAGGAGAACGTTACCTGCCTGACTGCATTATGCCAACTGTTAAGTTCGGTGGAGGAGGGATAAAGCTATGGGGTTGTTTTTCTGGGGTTGGCCTTGGCCCCTTAGTTCCAGTGAAGGGAAATCTTAAAGCTTCATCTTACCAAGTTCATTTTGAAAAAGTCTATGCTTCCAACTTTGTGGAAACAGTTGGGGGAAGGCCCTTTTCTGTTCCAGCATGAATGTGCCCCAGTGCACAAAGCAAGGTCCATAAAGGCATGTTTGGATGAGTTTGGTGTGGAAGAATTTGACTGGCCCGCACAGAGCCGTGACCTCAACCCCACTGAATACCTTTGGGATGAACTAGAACGGAGATTGCGAGCCAGGCTCTCTCGTCCAACGTCAGCGTCTGACCTCACAAATGCTCTTCTGGATGAATGGGCAGAAATTCCCCACAGACACGCTCCAGAATCTTGTAGAAAGCCTTCCCAGAAGGGTGGAAGCTGTTATAGTTGCAAAGGGGGGGACCAACTTCATATTTATGCCTATGAATTTGGAATGTGATGTCATTAAAGGTGCTGTAGGTGTAATGTGTAGGTGGCCCAATACCTTTGTCCATATAGTGTATCACTCTGGCAGCAAAGACTTTATTGCAACAGAACGAAACCAAAGTGTTTTCTTTCTGTCAGATGTCTTATGTTGAAGTGAAAATGTTTTGTAAACCTTGTAAACTAGTTTGAGTCTGCATGAAAGGGACACTATCAAATTCATGATCATTACTGTCTGCAGATGTGCCCTCCCACTACTGCCCACAACAATATTTCCTATTGAAAATCTGTCTTCCGTATCATTCGTCTCAAACAAGATGGATACTTTTGTATAGAAGTGCTCATATTGAGCTGGTTAATAAGCTGCCTTTAGAGGACGTGAACTAAAAATAAGCCCTATTAAATGCCTTTAAAGGCAGTGATCATGCTGATTGCCCGCATTAGAGTAAATACATACCTTAGAACATTTGCATTCTGACCCACAGGATACCAAAGCCCCCTATTTCCAATTCTACTAATAACACACAGCAGCTGTTTTGTTGCACATACAAAAAGCAATGTAGCTGCTGTGCTGACATGAAGGAGCACACCGCTGCATGTCCTTCCACACTGCGCTTTGTGCCTGCAATTGAAGATAAAAGTAAATAAATGCAGGCAGAGTAGTTAGACACCCAATGAAGAAACAATAGTGTACACTACAGCAAGTAAACAAAAGAAGACCAATATGCAAATGTAATAAATGTTACACACTGTATTCATCGTGCAAGAGATGAGTTCAGCAGACAGTCTACCTGACACGGGTTGCACAGACGCTTGTTTAACTAACCAGTGGAGACACAATAGTCAAATCAACAGATGCCGACAATATCGCTGTCATTAGTCCTTGTGAGATAGCGCCACATTAGGCTAGGCCTACTGCAGTGAGGTCTCCAATCAACTCTATTCTCCACTCAGTCTTCAACCAGTCATTTTGTCTTTTATCGAGTTCCTAACATTCATCCATTTTTAAACAAGCACCAAAAAAAGATTATTCAACCTGCTTCAATAAATCAACTATTTTTCACCACCTACTTGTCCCGAAAGCAGTGCAGTAGCTTGTCTTCTCCAGATATTTACGTCATGTTTCTAAAATAAATCCTCAAAGTGCAACTCCATCCTCAAAGTCAGCTAGAACCCCCTCTCCTCCCAACATATTTAATAAATGCAACAATGGGGTGACAACTGCAGGAGGTGTGGCCTCGTGGCTGCATAGTGTGTGTGACAGGACATGTGGGAGACTGACTGACACTGATTAGAGTCTTTTAATATATAAACGTCATGACGTAGACAGGTCCCAACCGGCTGACTCTTTGTCAGCATTGGCCATGCAGGTTCAGGGCTGATTTAAAAACAGTAGATGTTGTGTTGAGCCATTTTCAGCTCGTGAAAAGCTGACTTTTAAAATGCTGATGTGTATAAATGTGTGTGCAGCACCTCTTTAAACAAAAGGCAAACTGTTGTGCATGTTGACCCAATCTACAGAGTGCTTATTTTAGGGAAAACAAGTCTTGGAGGCTGATTTTTTTAAGACGGATGTGTTTTGCTGTGCAGCACCATGGACAGCGGCTGTTCACAGCTTGCGCCTCAGCACCAGCCGGGCAGTAACATTCGTTGAGAGTTATTTTTTGGAAATGTATCCTTGCTCTGTCTGGACCTACATGTAGAATCATCCGATATTAGTGAAGCTATAGCATAGGTTCATAGCATGTGTTCTAAATCATATTATCCCCCGGCCCCCCCTAAGTATTCAGTGCTGCTTTGCTTCTGTGTGTAATGATTCAGCCATACTTTTGCAATCACCTCCCTCTCTCACTGTTCCCTTTTCTCAGTCCACGGCCTCAGTCTCGGGTTCTCGCTCTCCCTCACCCCGTCGCAGTTGCTCTCAGCAGTAGTTAGATTGATCCAAACTTCCATGGCTCTCCCTACAGCGGCATATAGATCAACCGAGAGATATAAAGCGGAGAAGGAAGGAGGACATAGCTGGAGGAGGTGCCCTGTGTTCTCACCCATCTCATTCCTCGTTGTTACGCTCAAAACAACAGTGGGTGTGACAGAACGAGACAGATGGAGGAACTGTGATGTCAGCCCCCTCTGACAGGGCTTTTCAGGCATGGAGAAGTGAAGTGAAGCGTGCTGGCTCAAGTACTTACTTTCCCTATTATGACAAGTGTACAGAGGAAAGAGAACATAGCTTGGGCCAGGATACCAACCCACAAAGCCATGGATGCTAACTGTTATCTGGCTTGAGTAGACTGGAATGCCAGTTTTATACAGTCTGGGTCTCACTTTCATAGTTTTGGCCATCTTTCCTATCAGTAATAACAACACTGTACTCACTGATTAATCGCTGAAATCTTGGACTGCGCCTAAGAAGAAGTCAGTTGGCGCAAAAGACGTGAGCAGTAGGCAAAATTCAATTGGAAGAGAAAACACAGTGAAATTGTTCCCCATGCATCCAACACCCATCGCAGTTTACAGATCAACCTTGTAGTTTTACCTATCATACTTGCAGTAGTTGTGCACATAAAGAGTTATGGAATGTGTTCCCCTTTGGTTTTACCTCATCATCATCTGGCTAAAAGAGACAGCCCTCCCCAAAAACACGTCCATATAGGTCATGTGCAGCAGCTTATTACGACCCATATTTACATTTGTATGTACACCAACCTCTACTGGCCATAGTAATTATGACGGGGGCAAAGAGCGACAATTCCACGTAGCGAGGAGTTTGGAGTAGATGGATGGTTCAAGCAACACAGGGTCTTCACCCAGGAGGCCGTCGTTCATGTGAAGCCAAAACTCAACCTTGGCTTACTAGTAAGTCATGTAACTTAACTTACTAGCATAGTTATTTTTACCCAAACCACGATCTTTTCCTAAACCTAACCAAAACATTTTGGTGCCTAAACTTAATCAAACTCCGGCCGCATCACAATGTTAACTACGCGTTTATTATTGTTACCATAACATGCTTTTCTTTGGGAGTCGCTGGAAAACGACCCATTCTGTTGTTTTTGGAGTCAAATCTCCTGCCACCAGTAGGGGCACTAATTTAGGAAATGCTCTTGTGGGTCATATGGGGTGTTAGGAACAAACGACCTACGTGCAGGACTTGTTGGGTTAAACTGTTGGCTTGTTTACATCTGATCACCCGACCGCTCGTGTTTCTTGCCTTCTTTTCCACGTAGCAATGCCTCAGCATTTACTTTGGTTAGTACAATGTTATCATAACCAACAGCAATGGTAGCCAAACCTACAAAAATAAGACCAATAGTGGCTCTGTCATTAGCTTTGCTGTGATATAAAGATTAAGACGGGTTTAAACCTGCGCTCGCTGCAACAAACTACTCTGAATCACCTGTTTGGGGCTGACTTTATAAAGTAACTTCCTCATATATCTGATTTAGCTGCACTATAACTGTGATTCAGCTGAATTTGTGCTCATTTTGTCAGGTTCAACTTAGCATGCTGCTACATGTTAAAGGCCTGAAAGAGTTCCACAGCAATAGCTCTAATAAACTGGAATTCTTCTTTAAGGATGCCTTGGAAAGTGTTAGATATCCTTCCTGGTTCAACTTTGCCAAGGTCGGTACACTCAGGGTTTCCCTGTGCAATGATGAATTATGGGTGCATCTCATTTCCATTTTACCTCAAAATAAAGTGCTCAGTAATCTGGCGCAACTATTGGCTTATTTACAACCTCTCTGATGGTCTGACCTATTTTTTGCTATGTTGCCACATTCTACGATCTCAGCAATTACTTTGCTGATGACACTGACACCATAAACAGTAGAACTTAGCAGCAGGTTAAGTACTCGTGGACCACGAAATTGCCATATCCAAGATAATTTAATACACTATGACAATTACGTGCTTTTGATTGGAAATTCATTGGGAATTTTCAGGCCGAGATCGAGTCTAGACACGCGCTGCATTGGAATTTTAGCGTTGTCCATTGATGTTTGACAAAACCATGTGCATATATTGTAATTCACGGCCAATCAACACATTAACTAGAAAATGCTGACTCTCGTCATCCTGGAACCCGCATAAACAGGCCTGGCCGTGGCCTATATTGGAGCCCCACCTGCAACACAGAAGAAAGTAGGTATTTTAATCTGTTTTATACCCGAACAGAGGCTGGGAGGTGCGCAGACAACTGGAGGCCGGCTTCTCAAAATCTGACTTTAGTTTATATCGCCTAGTAAATTAGAAGCCAGACAAATGGACTGATTTCGTGTTCCAGAACCTCTGACAGTAAACTGCACCAGATCGATTTATTATGGAGCCTTCAACCTCCTCCAATTTTAGGCACACTGAGGCTGCAGTGCTGAATTTTTTTAAATATTAAAAGCACTCCTCTGTCAGAATAAATCAATAAAGGTTTCCTCACACATGCACACATATTTCGACAGTATGCTCACTCTTGCCTTTTTGATAAGAAATAGACAATAAAGGAGATGGAGTTTCTATTCAATGTAGAGGCATTTGGCCGGCCTTTTCTTCAGGCAGATGACAAATAGCACACAATACATAACTTGTGTCCATGAGCCCTGACCCCCAGTTGTTAGGCACAGGTGGGAGGCAAAGTATGATATCATCAGAGGTTTCATGACCTTCTCTGAGTAAGGATGTTTGGCCCTTATTGAAGCCGTCTGCAGAATGCAAGCAGCAGCTTCCCGGAGAGTCGACGTCGATGCATTGCCTGAAGCCAACTAGCCGTTTGGCCCTATCTGAACCTCTCCTCTCTTTTCACTGTCTCTCTCCCTGTTGCTGCCTCACTCGCTCTGTAGCTCTGCCAGCTGAGCGAGGGGCCCGGCACCTTGGAAGAGCACAAAGGAAATGAGGGGAAGGGAGGGATGTAGACCAACAGATGTAGAAGAAAGCCTTCGGCCTAATACTTTTCCCTTCTTTTCATCATTTTATATTTCATTAGTGGTTGTATTTTGCCCTTTAGTAAGTAGTTGCCGGGGCAATGTGTGATTGTTGAGATAGGGGCCACCCACTGTACTACATTGCAACTCCTAAGAGGAGGTGTCAGGCCTAACATAACACGACTGAGGCAGAGCAGACTGAGGCGAAAAATATTTTTAACATTAGGGTAGCAGACAGCGTTTACATACACTTATCTTAAGTAAATTTCTGGCAATTTACAGCAGTAACCTGATTTCTTAAATGTCCCATTTATGACCAACCTCGTCTCCCTAATCACAGTACGGGATTAGAAAAATCTGATTACCCGGCTACATTTCTTTTAGAGAAAGCTGAATTCCTGGTTATTTTCTAATCGGTGTGTGAAACAGCTGACACATTTGTGCTCCATCCAAAATATAAATAAATTGAAAGATACATCATTTGCATCGCTAACACACATATATATTGAGTAAAGATTGGGGGGGTTGGGGAAAACCCTGATGATGGACCTGCTGCATATAAACACAGATTTGTGAAAATCTGCATAACCAGTTTACTACAGTCGCTGTAAACTTATTGCGCAAATTCCTGTGCAACCTGATTTCTGCATGAACGTTCCCACTGAGCAAGAGTGAAGATAGAAGCGGCAGCATTCAGAAGCCGGCATGACCGTGGAAGGAACAGCAGTGAAGTGAACAAAAGGAAAGGTCTGGCCCTCAGTGGGTCTCTCTCCGTCAGCACATGATCAAGATGCATGAATGAATTAAAGGATGTCTCCATGACTCACATTGCGAGTTTTAGGTTTTACGTGATTTGTTTTCCCCATCGCGGCCTTAAACTCTGATGCTGTGACAGCTACAGTCGCTTCCATTATGCAAATAGCAAAATATACTGCTTCTGTTTATTTCTGCAGCTGCATTCGCTTTCATACAGGCAAATTTGTGCACATGCCCCTTTAAGAATAATGCTCGGTCGTCTATCTGTTGCACTAATAGCCTTTCGGCTTCCGAACACAGATCTCTGTTATTGTGACTTGTTCAAACATGACAAGACCGTTATGGATAGAGACACACGATAATGGAGATCTGCAGCTCTTTTTTCCTCCTTCGCCATGATGGGAGCGTTGCCGGAGAAAAGCAGCAAGTGTGAAAATATTATCGAGGAAGAAGAGCATTAAAACACGTTGCCTCAGTGATGAAACTCAAATCTTGTTTTGCAGTTGACCATATGCAGCATAGGGGGGAGTGTCACCCCTGCCTCAGTAACCCTACTAGTATTTGGCAATTGTCTCCCAAATAAGTTTCTTCATGAATTTTATCCTGACAGCACCAGCACCAATACACAACTGACAGGATGTCAAAGTAAGGTTTTGGCTATAACTTTACCTTTTACTATTACATTTGCAAAGTAAAGTAACGGCCCACCTCCTTTTTTGTGCGGCAACTTTTCAGAAAGGCGCTGGTGTCATCACAAGCGCAATTTTTCAGGCAACCGATCAAAGATCAGATCATGGAAACAAATACCACATGTAGCTCTTTTTTCTCCGACCACACAAGCGCGTCATCCCATAGTGGATGTGGACTGAGGCCCTTAGATGTGCTTAAGATGATACTGAGCTGCTGAATTCATGCATACACTGCATTTCGACTCACACGTGAGGCCCTGGAGGATCTTTAGTGATGCACGATGTGGTGTCATTATTCAATACACGTGTTACTGCTCGACAGCTCATATTAAAGCAACACCGGATGACCATTTTGTTTACAAGATGTGTTGGGAGGTAATTTAATATGGATCCTCTGGACTCCACCTCCCAAAGATGAAACGATCGTTTGACGAAAAAGCTTCTTTCTACCCAAATGGTGACATTCATAGACATGAGAACACCTGTAGGAAGCAATTGGAAATAGACAAATCCCTGCAGACATACCCGTTGGCTGAACTAAACGGCGTGCCAGTGGAGTTGTAAGTCTGCAGGGAGACCTCATTGTTGGGGGTTGTCAGGTCCACTTATCCAGACAAACCCCTACTAGCTTATTCTAGGGACTGATGGTAGTTAGATCTGAGCAGGAACCTCGGGCTTTTAGAGGCCTCTCAACCCAATCCCTGTCAGGATAATGGTGTCTCACTCCCCAGAGGTCACAATCTATAGGCATTAGCCCTTTATCTACCTCTCTACCTCCATCCCTCCATCTCTGGATGTCACCATCAACCCATTAGCTGGTCCCCACACCTTCAGAGAGAGGCAGCGGTATCAGGCTCTCAATAGCTCTGTCCTGTCACTATTAATATCTCTCTTCTTTCCATCTCTCTCTTTCTATCTCATAGTCCCTTTCCCTCTCTTCCCAGTGATTCTCATCTCATTTTGAGAACATGGTTGACAGAACAGAGAGGAAGGGAGATAGAGAGGCGGGTCAAGGAGGAGCATTTTCAAAGCAGGCTATCTCCGCTGGCAGTGCACCCAGAGGGAGCAGGGGCCACTCAGTGTTTTGGAGAGGTGAAGTCCACTTTAGACTCATTTAGACAGCGTTATTTGTCAAAAGCGATATCCAGACAGGATCTTTTGAAAGGAAAGATGTGACTGCCCTTTTTGTTTTCTCACAAACAGTCTCATTTAAAATGTTAGCAAACTGTGCCAGTCACTCCCCCATACAAACGCTTGGCATACAAAGAAAAGAAAAACTGAACGAATGTTGACATTGGCCACATTTAGGATACGCCAAGAAGCTGTAATCTCACCTGTGAAGAAAAACGGTACAGTTCCATCCACCTGTTGGGCATTTGCGCACGAAAAGATCTCAGTAGAAATGCCAGAAATTTAAAAAAAAACAACAACAAAAAGAAACGTTTTTATGCTAGAATGACAATGGTGAAAAAGGCTAGTGGAAACCGAATTTTCTAATACACTTTGATGTGTACCTACCTGCCTCTGCTTCTTCTACTGTACACAAAATATGAATGTAATTCTGCTGCTCGCCGTTACATGCTTCCACTCCACCAGAAACACACAGACATAAAAAATACCCAAGATTCCCCTGCGTGTACAAAATGCATATCGCATATGTCCAAGCAAGCCTCAGAGGATTTGAGATGTAAGAGGACAGATTTAATATCTGTGAAATACTGTACAGGAGAACCTTGTATACGCTTAAAAAAAGGAAGGGTAAATAAAAAATTAAATATTGTATTGGCAGTATGTATTTTATGAGGTTTGGGTTCTACAATATATTCCGACCAGTTCTTGGCCTTATGAGGGTGATTGTGAATGGATCCCATTATACGTGGAGTATTTATGAGGCCCATTCATCCTGTATGGTGGGAAAAGACATTGTCTGAGTCAAGTACTGAGTACAACATGACCAAAACCCTAGGCTCACATTGGGCGTCTTTTCGCCACGGTAAGAGATCACAGGGGAGATTAAAAGCGGATCTATGGTGCTTGGCAGGAGAGAAGGCGAGATGTGTAGGACTATGACCTTCAGTGGTTTTATTTCTCTCTTGTTCCGTCACGCATGCGCACATATCAGCAGTTTTATTCACACTCTTCTAGTGACTACAGTATGTATGTGATTCCTGCAGTGAAGGGTTTATAGCCCCGGGCAAGCTCCTAGCGTGGCCCGAGGGGGGTTATGGGTGTCTACCGGTGAAGCCAAGAGCAGCCAGCCACTTCCACTATTCAATTAAACCCCTGGCCTAAGTGGTGGTGGAATCACAGGGGAGAACTACACACACACAGAAAAATGCTGGAAACATGCACGCACATACAAACCAGATCTCTCTCTCTCTACACACACACACACACTACCTACATTTATATCTGGAATATGGTCACAACCATCCTTGAGAACACACACACACACACACACATTCATTTGCCCTTTGTTTTAGCAACAACAAAGGCTATCTTCAGGAATGCAATACTCTAAGGATTGCCAGGAGACGAGAGGAGGAAGGAAATTGAAGCCATTAGAAGCCTTATTACTTTTTTATCAGAAACGGAAGGATAAGCTAGTAGAATGTAGAGAGAAGGAACGAGCAACACTGTGAGAGATGGAGATATAGAGGTGGGGGGGTAATAAAAAGAGGGAAGAACAAGTAAGACGGACTGACCAAAGTGAAAAGCAATGGGATAATGCAAGAGGAGCAAATAGCAAGTTGCTGAAAATGAGATGTGTAAATGAGGGAGAGTCTAGGGAGAAAGAATCAGATTCTTGCACGGTTTCATCAGAAAACGCTTCAGCCACGGGTGCCAGGAGCTTAAAAGTCAACCCGCTTGGCAAGAAAGCTCTGTGTCCTCTGCTCCTCTAACGTCCTTCTTCAGCCCATTTACTTGGCTCACATAGAGGAAGCTGTGGAGAAACTGTGGGGATGGTAAATGTGTGTGTGTGTGTGTGTGTGTGTGTGTGTGTGTGTGTGAGAGAGTACTAATATTGATGAATGAGGGTGCAGTGGATGACTCATGGGAGAAACGGGTCGATACATGTGTGCGGCGAGCGCGCGAGTGTGTGTGTGTGTGTGTTTCTGTGTAGTCGGTGTTTATGTATTTAAGCGTGCGTCATTTGTAAAACATTTGCATGTCTGTCATGCAACCAGTCCTCCAACCCATTATGACCACCTCTAATACGACCCACAGGAGTGGTTCCTAAATCAGTGCCCCTACAGGTGGCAGGAGACATGACTCGTTTGCCAGTGTAAATGTGCCGGACCTTTGTTGTCATGGTAACAGTAATAAGCACGTGGATAACATTGGTTAGGTTTAGGCACCAAAACTACTTGGTTAGGTTTATGGAAAGATCATGGTTTGGGTTAAAACAACTATGCTTGTAAGTTAAGTTATGGAACGTTGACTTTCTGGTTCACACGGGACACAAACAGCGGTCTCCTGGGGGAAAGTCCTGTGTTGTTTGACCCATCCATCCACTCCAACCTCCTTTCTACACCGACATTGCCGCTCTTTATGCTACCTCACCGGACCTCCCCCTTTGCTCCTGTATAATTACTACGGCCACTAGAGGTCGCCGTACATAGAAACGTAAATATGAGTCGTAATAAGATGCTGCACAGACCACCTAATCAGTCTCTTTTTGTGTTTCCTGTATTATGTGTTTGTCCACTCTTGTGTCAGTACTATATACAGCCAAAACCCTGTCCCTGGCTTGTACCTGACTATGTGTTGGCCCACATTGTAGAGTGAAAAGCAAAAGCCACAGTTTTTTTGTAGGGTTAGGGTTGAGGTTAACGTTGCACTTCAAAGCCTTGACTTTGGAGGAAAACTGCATATTCAGCTCGCCTACCTTGACCTTCCAACATAAACTGAGTGTCTTTCTACCCTCTCTCTCTCTCTCTCTCTCTCTCTCTCTCTCTCTCTGACTCTCTGACTCTCTGACTCTCACACAAGCTTGAGGGGATGTATCATCTTCAAATGAGGAGACATCTCACAGGAGACCAGCAGAATGGACCGGAATGCTAATTGTCCTGTGCAACCGCTGGAAAAAGCAATAAGAAATTAAATCAGCCCGCAGACATGCATGCAACTGCACACACACACACACACACACACACACACACACATATAGTGCGCAACAAGTAAACACACTCGCTTCCTAGTTGGCTATTGTATGTGATAATATTTTGCATAGTTACTCTGCATACTGATGATAATACTATAGCGGCAATATGGCTCTTCTTGAGGAGTCTGCGAGACATGCACAATAGACACACTCTAGCAGCAATCACACACACACACCTCCTCACTACATCAAACACTGTGGTAGTTTTACACTGCTGACTGAGAACAGCTGATGATACCATAATGATACCTTAACCTGTGTGTGTGTGTGTCTCGGCCCATTATCTGTGACTTAAAGCCCATCGCCAACACTGACGGGCCCTATGGTTAAGTGCCTGTAATAAAGGTCTTAAGTGTTTTGGGCAAGACTGAAACTTTGAGGACATTAGCGGCACAAAAAAAAAGCTCAGGATACCCCGTCACCCCGGCAGCAGGCCTGTCTATGGCAATGATTCAGTCTGAGATAACTTGGATCTCACCCTCGTAGAACCGCAGGAAGGATTAGAGAGGCACAGATTCGTGAAATATAAACAGCTGCCTAGATGAGACTTATTTGCCTCCTGCAGATGATGGGATATGATTAAACGTGTGGAAGTGAAAGAGGGTGGGAGCTGACGCAGCTCAGAGGTAAATCCTTCCCATCATATTTATTCGACACTTTTGTGCGATCGCCTGTGCATTCATCAGTAATCCCGGAGTGTGAAGCCTAACGTGAGCGAGTGTGAAACGTTGAGTTGTTGCATATCGGGGGTGCATTTGCATTAAACGGCGCGGTCATGCAGATCGGGCCGAGTGAATGTGGCGCTCAAACCTATCATTACTGAGATTCAGCTGGAGTTTTCAGCCAAAAATCATTTGATCAGCATAAGAGCCCGCACCGACAACTTTAGAAACGGAGCTCTAATGGCGTTGATTAGACACAACACTAGGCAGGGCAAATCCTCCCCAGGCATCTTCTCTGTATTTTCATTTAGCCTCATAACCCAGTGTGTTAATATGCCTGTTACACCTCAGGGCACTCCCTGGTGTTTGGGAAAGGTGCAGAGGACCGGCATGTTACAGCAAAGATTATTGGCTTACATATTCATTTGGCCAAATGGAGAGTACATGGTTCTCGGTACTCGTGTTGCGGCTGTGGCGCCTGCCAGCATCTCTTTTTGGGCTTGCCAAGGCTTCAGCAGTGTGGGATGGAGGCACTGTGAGGTTATTGGCCCTCACTAACAAGCACTCAGAGAAGAGGTCAATTCTTTTCTTCCTTTTTTCCTTTCTATACTCTTTTTTTCTCTCTAATAGTGTCTGTATCCATTCCGCACATTCCCAAGTGGAAAAGGATTTCAACTTGTACTACAGCTTGTACTAACATCCTTTCTTTGTATTTTTTTTATGTATCTTTTTTAAAAGGAACAGGGTTATATTTTGCATGTAAATGCCTTTGAAGCCTGGCAATCAGACATCCACTATGAAATGAACTGTATGTACTCACCACAGGGATTATTATATGGTTTTATAAATAAAACCCCCTTAAGGTTGTTGGCCTCTCTACCTTACTCATCTATAATGGATCTTGCGTGCCATTTTCATCTACTGAAACATTGAGCCGCTAAATGGCTTAAGGAGTATTTCAAAAATATTCGTGTGGGTAAGCCTTAGAGTGCCCCCCCCCCCCACCACCTTCTAGCTCAGAGACTTGAACCTTTCTGGTACCAGTAAAAACCCTGATTTGTCCAAATGTTCCCTAAAAACTCAGCCGGGCGTCCACATCTTCCATGGAACAGCCCCTTTCTTGGTTTTGCTCCTCTGTGTGTTTTCGTGCCAATCGATCAAACCACCTGCAGCTTTACGCAGCAAAGAATAATCGCCTCAAGCCAAAGGGAATGGCGGCTGTATGACTCCTTTGTCACTTGCTGATGTATATACATAGATAGCTCTCTGAGGGTTTGGTGTACGAAATGAATCACCGTGCCGGCAGGACGAGGGAATAGAATTCCACCCTGGCGCAGCAGTGTTTTCCAGCCAAAGGTTGCTGCAGACCTGTAAGGCATAGCCAGTGTATTCAATTTAGTCTAAGCTTCCAGGAGCCTATAGGTTTAACGTTATCTCCTAAAGCAGAATCCGCCTCATTCTGTGCCTGGGAAGGACTGGAAAGGAACGGAAATTTGTGACAAAATTGGCTTCATTATCAACAAAACGGTTTACAAATGGAAGCCATCCCTGCTATGTATGTCGGCCCATTGGACAGAGTTAATAGCCAAGCCGAGCGCCTGAGCAGGAAGTTAATGTACTTGCATGTTCTGAGTTGCACCGACGAACAGCAAAGCCGGAGGAGAGGGGGATTATAAAGAATGTGTGGTGTTTCTGACGGGTTCTTAGTCAGTGCCGGAGCTTTGAGCTAGACCCGTGGACGGTGTAGAGTGAAGGGGGGATTTTCAGGACATCCGCTTTGTCGAAGTGAAACAGACCGAAATGGGCTCTAAGCCTACCGGAGCTCCCCAAGAACAGAGAGTGGGTTTACCATCCACCGAGGATGAGAGCAGCCATTCTGTTTTCTCTCTTCTTCACACTTTAATGCCGTTTCGTCATTAGTTACGTAGCCCTCGTTTAATTATTAACATTTCACCATTTGTGATTTAAGTTGTTAAAGGGCATTATTAAAAGACGCGGCTCATTGTTGCCTTTTTAAATGCAGGAAGGAGGAGAAGTGTTTGCATGTTGTGAAGGCGTGCTCATTCCTGCGTGCAGCGGCTTGTCCTTGTTTACGGCGCTTCTCTTGATGGAGGCCGTCCTTGGCTCGGCTCTGAGATTCCGTAGGGCGGCACCATCTCTACAATCTTCCAACCGCAGTGAGGCCTTGTGGGAGAGAAGGGAAGAGGAGGGAGGTCAAGAAAGAAGTAGGGGAAGAGACAATGACAGGCGATAACAGAGAGGGAGAAGTAGCCAAAAGAGATAGTGAGAGTTGAGAATATAAAAAGACATTTCTAAAGTAAAGACGTTTGCTGTGTAGCCTCTTGCAGTATCTAGCCATGCTGATAGCTTTATTTGCTATACGTCTCAGAGAGTCACAGGTATGCAGCAGCAAAACTGAACAGCAATGTGTCTTATCACAATGTTGTTATTACTCTGGGTAATCCCACACGTTCAGTGGAACTGCTTCGTACTGAAGGCCCTGACCGAGTCCCTATGAAAACTGTTGTGAATCATCCACAGTGTCAGAAGACACCCTGCTGACAAATAGAATTCTTCATTACTTTAGCGGCAGGAACTTACGGAGATGGAAATCTCAAAAGGCCACCACGTGAAACTGAAACTACCGAAACTATTATTGTACTAATAAAGGGCTAAAGGAATGTTTCAAATACATTAATTCGCTTTCCTGCTAAGAGTTATATGAGAGTATTGATAGCACTGGCTGGCGATTAGGTTACATTAGCACACGTGGGCTTGACGCCGAGCCAAGAAAGAAGCTCCAGCTCGTAACTCCTTGTAAAACCACAGCTGTCCCTGTTGCTTTTACATTTCAGTTTGTGTACGGGTTAAACAAATACCATACCATTTGTGAATTACGGCTATTAAGCTAAGATAAGCTCATTGCTAGGTTCGTATTTAGCATACAGACACGAGAGTGGTATCGATCTTCTCATATAACTCTCAGCAAAGAAAGCAAATAAGCATATTTTCCCAGCGTCTTAAACTTTTCCTTAAAATTGTAATTGGGTTAAACCGACCCGTTAAATCGCTGTCAAAGGGAGTGTTGAAAGCCTACTTTAAAACCACTTTATCAACCTCATCAATGCCTGTCAGACTATGATGAGTTCAAAATGATGAGACCTTGGAGAGCCCTTGAACAAAGCCCTCATTCCTTAGCACGCTGCCTCCCTCGCTTCATTCCTCTCCAAACCGCTTTCCCTCCATCTTCATACCCGCAGTCTATAAAAGGGAGCAGAAAAACTGAATCATAGTGCTGCTGGTTTTGGAGCCTGAGGTTCAGATAAACAGTGAAACAATAGCCTGGCCCAGAAAGTTGTCACTTGAGATAAACACAGCGTGGGAGTGAGATATGGTATGCCCCAGCAGGACAGGCTTCCACTGTGTGTGTGTGTGTGTGTGTGTGTGTGTGTGTGTGTGTGCTTCGTGGTTGAAGGGATGGGCCACTACAGAGTGTCTCCATCTGGAAACACTCTGTTTTGGTCTGGCGTTTTAGCTGGGGATGTGTAGGCTGCCTAAATAGTCACATAACACAAAGACCCACGCGCACACACAAAGACCCATACGTACGCACGGAGACGCACTGTACACACAGACAGATTTTGTTTCCCTTTGTCGTCTGGAGGACCTACAGACGGACGGCCTGATCGAAAGGGCGACTCGGCTCTTAAAATAGAAGCTCTGAAAAGAGTCAGGAGGACCGCGGGAGACGAGACATCTGCAGATAAGAGACGAGAAAAGAGGGAGGGAGATGAAACGGAAAGACAGTCGAGTCCATTTTACCTGGGAGCTCAGGAGGAGATCCGCTATGTTGGCTGGAGAGAGGCAGAGTGCTCGGCGGGAGAGAGGCCGGAGGATGGATCATTTGTGTCTGAGTTGCAATGTGTATACGTGAGCTCGTGTGATTGTGTCTGCTGTTATGTTGGAATGAGAAAGCCGTGGTCAGCAGGGTTGGCGGTAATATGGCTAAGAGGTCATCTGGTCATCTTCTGTGGACTGCATTTCAGTCTCTCGCAGTGCACACGCACACACACACAGCAGTGCAGAGCCCCAGACACAGATGTGCATACATTCATATGCAGTCGATTAGGAAATAATCCAAGTCACTTTTAACACAGTGGCATCTCACTTGTGAAGCTGTGTGACAGCGCTGTGTGTAATTTCGTCGCTGCTTGTCTAGCACTTAAAATGTTGAAATACATTCTTTGAATTGCCATCAAAACACTGGGCTGTGCTGTAATCAGCTGCTCCAACATTAGTGGGGAGGGGGGGTAAAATAAATAAAGGCCTGCAAAATCCACACAACTCCATGAAATCTTCACAGATTTCATTTCATCTCCATGGAGTCTTCATAGGTCGCCTTACAGCAAAGAGGATCATTTCGTTTCTCTTTTATTTTTTTTTATTCTCTACTTACGTATTTCATCTGATCACATCCCAGCAAAGTGAAACCAATACTTGCTGTGGCTGCATGCGTTCCAATATTTTCTATCTTGCATCTATTCTCTGGAGGTTGTTCAAAACTAGCCATGTTAACATTTTTCTCCTAAAGCTAACTAATTTCAGACTCTGTGTTTTGAGACTGAGAAACATGCACTTTCACACCGACTACCTTCAGCCTTCAGAATGGGTGATTGTCGACTGTGATCAACCATCCATTCTTTCGCTGTCCGTGAAGCGTCCGTTCAAATATTCTTCGTACAGTTTCATGTTTATGTTCACCATGTCGAGCCTGCTGTGCTTGCTTTGAGCTGTATGTGTGTCTATTTCTGTGTATGTACATCGAGAGCAGCATCAGAGTCAGATTCCTCTGGACGGTGAAGCCGACTCTGATTCTGATTCTGAAACGCAGACATGGTGGCGCTACCGAGAGCGACGCATGCATGAGGCGACAGACTGGTTTTGGACAGGCACGCATGCGCACATCAGACACGGGCTGGAGCACACATACAACATATAAAAATATACTGTCACAATACTGTACAATGTGATCTCACCAATTTTCCCCCGGACACGTGAAATGGCACAGAGAAACCCTACAACTGGCATGTAGCTGTAATAGGTTTGCTGACAGTAATAGCTGATCTCGCTCCCCGTGCAGCAGGGTTAAATCTGAGGCTTAAACTAACAGACAGTGGCTCTCAGCGGAACTGCTAAACCTTGAGCCCGCGTCTTACACAAAAGACACTCGCGCACTCAGACCCCTCGCCCTCATCACACTGCTAGCCAGCTAGCCCATTATTAAATGGGTATTAATGCTACTTTCCCCTGCAAGCCTCATCTGCTCCATTAGCATTTATTTTCTTCGTCGGCCTCTCTCGTGGACTTTGGTTCCGCTCTGCGTCCGTCCACCTGCCCCGATCAGAGACCCTGACCGTTACCCACCAAACTGGAGATCTGGCACATAATTTACACGCTTATTTATCTCTCCCTTGTGTCGGTTATCTGTAGGTAGCACATGAGAGGAGATTCTTTTAAGCACCAGGGCCTCTAAACACCCACCAATAACATATACTGTTGCTCCCCACCCCTCCTCCCTCCCTGTATGATTCTTTCTGTTAATTGGACAGTGGCTGTTAAAAGCTTCACAACGGGCAGTGTGTAATTTATTGTAATTGTTATGGACATTATTAGTGTGACCGGGCCATTACAATTATTATCATTGTTATTATTTTGATAAGGCCTATGAAGGGAGCTCCAGTGGGTGACTATTGATCTACGCATTTGTGAGCGACCATGTTTCACAGTGCCAAGACATATTCTATGACACAGGGTCTTATTACATTACTGTTTTGTCCTTGGCAGACACAATTGCTCTTGCTTTTTTTTTTTTTCCTTAGTCTCCTCTGTTTTCTTCCCACATTGTGTTCCTGCACCTTACACCTTGAAATGCACACATGGAGCTAACAGAACTGTGAAAGGGCTTTCTTTCTTTTTTACATTTGTAAGTTTGGGCGCCTGACTGTCCTGTCTCAGAATAATTGGACAGTGAGTTTGGTATAATTGTGGACTTTTAAACGTCGGGGGATTAGTTCTGCTGTCGCCCTGATGTTTCATTTAGCTGAACTGATGAGAACTTTTCTCACTCTGAGCCAAGCTGAGCTACATCAGTGCAGTCATAGGCTATGGGGATACCTGTCAGGCATTAGTGCACCACTTGCTTTTTTAAGATACATTATATATAAATAATCTTTTCTTCTTAGTCAAGTATAAATGAAATGACATTACATTTTCTTTCTGCTATGACATACAGATCTGCAAGTAAATTACAATGTCTTAAGTCAACCTTTTGTATCTTAAGGCCCATTTCTAAATGTTAAAACATTCCCGAGGACCACCTTCCCAAATAATTTAGAAATAGAACCTTACATCCCGGGGGCTTTGTGCTTAAGTGTCTCTGGAGGTTCGATGGTTTTAGCGCCTCATTTGACAGGATTTCACCACATTCAACACACTGCGCTTTGCGCTGTCTGCCATCATGAATCCAAATGTAATGGATTCAGGCTCATATTTCCTCACCACAGGTTTTGGGGCTTTTACTGGCAGAGGGTTGTCTCACACATTGCTTTTTCTGTTTCAAAACAAATTCATTTTGTGTCGCTGCATCGGTGGGAACGTTAGCTAGATAACAGCTATTCTGTTATAGGCTTTTGCTCACACTGACATGCAGCCAACGCAAAAAGACCCACAGACTCGGAACTACAAACCCAGTTGGCCCTCTAGTTAATGTCTCCTTCTTAGCTACAAGCACGGATGCATGTCTCGTGTTGCACCTTTGCTTGCAGAACAAACTGGGACAGTTCGACATTTTGGGAATTCACGTTCTTGCCAAGAGTTAGATGAGAAGACCACGTGTTTAAACACTATACGAAGCTGCAGCCAGCGGGCAATTACCTAAGCTTAGCATAAAGACTGGAAGCATGGACAAACTGCTTTGTGGTATTACGAGGAAATGCATGCTGGAAGTATTCCTTGGCCAGGCACAGTGACTTCCAGACAAGAAGCAGTTTCAGCACATAACTCCCCATAAAATCAAACACTTACACCGACACGCTTGCTCAGAAGCTCGGAGGCTAAAGGAGGATTTCTGATCTCTGTATCTCCAAAAACCTTTGCCAGACCTAGATTTAGCATTGAAACTGATTTTTGACACAAAAAAGGGAGGATGACTCGTGACTTCAGAATTTCTGCATTCCGTAAATGCTTAAAGTCTGATAGATTATCTGAAAATGTTAAACACTGAAGTTCAGGTAAAGAAATGGTTCAGCAATGCTCATCTTGAATCTTTTTAGGATCTTTCTATGTCAATAAGTTATGACTAGACATTTGAGTATCACCTCGCAAAAATATTTTTTAATAGTTTAACATAGTAGCTGATGCTCTTTCATTTTGCTCTTTGCTCGAACAGCAAAAAGCATTCCTTCTCTGTTCAGTCATCCCCTGCAAACCAATCACCTCCGGCGCCCCAGTGCCCTTTCATTGCTATCCGACACTTGCACAACCTCACTCCTCGTCTTTACATCTCTCCTCAGGATAAAACATAGCCTTCTTTGACACGCAGAACACAGTGCGAAGTTAAACGGGCACACAAGGAGATGTGGAGTGAGAAAAGGTCTGGAGGAAACATTTGCTCCCGTCGAAGAGCCCCGCAGCCGTGGGTGTCAGCTGTCTCCAGTTCTGGTGAGCATCAGAAAGGGTTTGACCTTTTCTGATTCACTTAAATGTATCACATCTGAATACAATGCCTCCAATTGAGTGTTGACCAGCTGAGGCAGGATCAAAACAATCCTCTTTGCCTGACGCGGGCGGAACTTAGTTAACATTGCTGAGCTGTGAAAGCTAGGATCTTCTGGGGTGAGAAAGTATTTGGGAGCGAAGCGGCGGTGAGTGATGGAGGAGGGAGGCAGTAGATGTGGTGGACAGAGTGTTTATTTTTGAACAGTGATCCTTTGATCTGGCAAAAACATAAATATTGATCTTCTTCCCGGTCCCAGTCCAGAGGAGATCATGGAGGCCAATAACATCTTTGAACTGCGAGCAGTGCTGGCTCGGGCCTCTGGGGGGCCCCGGGCAAGATTTTATTCTCAACTTCTTCCCAAAATCACATCTTTTACATTCGAGTGTCTTGGACTTTTACATAAAAGTATTTATCATGTCTAGAATAAGAATACGGCCTTTGTAATATATTTGTCCAAATTCCCAAAGGCCTTATGTGCTTTGAGTTCTCTTTCCCCAAATTAAAATGGGAGGAAGAAAGATCTTCTTATCAACAATAAATTACCATCTGCCATATGCTAAAGATTCATTCTCTGAGGACTATAAACTCCATTACCCAAGATGAGAGATTAGTGTGAAATCAACTGCTTTTTTTTTTTTTTTTGCTGCGGACCGGCGTCGTACGGTCTGGTGTTTTGCTGAGTTTCTTGAGCTAAGGAATAGGTTTGCATCATCCAGTGTGCAGTAAACAGCACTCTGCACGGGTCAGCAGGCAGCGGTAGCCAAAGGGAAGTGGGCAGTCTCTGATGTACAGTAGATGGAGAATGAGAAGTAAGTCAGAAGTAAAGTACATACGTAGTGTTTGATTCCAAATATCCATCCAGGTCAGACACGCTTTGTGTAACCGTCAAAAAATCGGAGGCGTCTGCTGTCGAGAGCAATCTTCTCAACATCTGGAGGAAGGCTGGACAAGTACTTCCGCATGGAGATACTACACAGAACAGACCCTGTCATGGAGGGTCACAACTCAAGCTGTTTAATAGAACAGAACGAGCTCTCTTGCCGGAACAGACAGCGTGGGCTTGAGGTTATGCCCCCTCTCATCTGTTACGCCATACCTGCGTGTTGATCAGCCCCCAGCATCGCTGCGCAGCTTTTCTACAGCTCCTGCTCTTCCTTAGCCATGGCAGTCGCATCTTATCCCTTCTAAGAAAAAGCAGCAAACAGCCCCGAGGCTACACTTCAGATGTGCCAGCAAATACCCAAACACCAAGGAAGCTTTGGGTCTCTGATTCCCTTTCGGCCCTTATTTTTTTAAACAAAGGCGTGCGCTGTGTTTTCTCAGGAATTGATATAGAGGCTTGTTGGTGCGGTGCACTAGCTGAATCTAGTGCCCAGACATGCAGGAGCTGGGAAAGCAGCAAAACGACCTCTGACCTCCTCGCAGAGTCTCGTATATGAACTGAGGTTAAAAAAAAGAAAAAAATGGCACAGTCTCGGTTAGCAGTGATACTGAAATTGTTTTCGAGCACAGACTGCATTGCTTGCACTTATTAACCCAACCTCCAGCCCCCAACGCTAACCCTTAGCCACCCGGCCTTTCCCCTCACGTAACAACAGCTGAACCAGGAAACACAATATCCTTTGCGATGCCATTCAGAGGACTTGTGGATTATAGTACATCTCTGGATTAGGGCCATCTCCCTCTACGACATCTGTTTTACTATAGAGGCTCACGGAGATTATAGGAGAAACCACATGGTCTGTTACAAACACATGGGCACAAGATGTAATCTCATCAAGTGATTAGAATCTGTTTTGTCTCTCAATGCAAACTGAATTGAGAGGAACAAAGAGGCAGGAAAGGAGGGCAAATTGTTGACGAGAAAATGCCGAGGAGGCACATTTTGCCGGTTGGGTTTCATTGGATTCGAGGGCCAGACTGTGGTTTTTCTTGCCTTTTAATTAAAATGCCAGCTTCACTCTATGCAGTACATGTGCAATGTTTGTGGTTTTGCTGCACCACGTGATCCTTCCACAGGGGGCAGCTTCGAGGACAGAGAAAGCAATGCCATTAATGTGGCAGTTCACCCAAACACTTACCCCTAGTGGCATTGAGACACACTGATAGTTTGGGACTCATATGGCCAGGTTTTGAAAGATCTCTGAAAGTACAATGGAGTTGAATGGAATTTCATTTGTGGCGCTCAATGGGGGCTCAAGTGTGTCTTTATTGTGCAGTCAAATATAATACATTGGAGATGAAACCATTTGCGCTGTAATGAAAAAAAAATATTTGGTGAATCCCAAACAAAAAGAAATGTTGACATCAATCTCTAATTGAATGAGAGGGATACTTCAAAAAGATTTGTATATCGTTGTGTATTTTGCTTCCAGATAGATTGAAAATCACAAAGACACTCACATTTCTTTCTTTAGGCTCAGTTTCCGCATCTTAGCTGCACACATTGATTTTTGCTCTCTGCGCCGCTACTTTGCCTCCACTCACGTCGGCTTCTGGTGGGATGTGGAAACACTTTGCTGTGGCAGTGTGAAAAAGCAGATGGCTTGGCTTCCTGAGTGCTATTTGTATACGCAGACAGCTGCATGGAATAAACACTATTTCTTAAGTAGAACGTAGGTTTTGTTCTGCGTGTCTGCGTGTCTGGGATTTGGGTGAACTGGCCCATATGTTAGCATACCCCCCCCCACCCACACACACACACACATTAAACCTTATTGGGATATACTGTAAAACACTGCAGCTTGATGCCCTGTGCGCGTTCATACATCCAGATTCAAACCGCTCTGTCTCTCTCTGGCAGATCTGTAATTGCTCAGATCAACCTGCCCTTCTTAATAACGAACATAAAATTGACTGAAAACAAGCTCATCAACACACCATCTCTCGAACACACATAAGAATGTACGCAGACAGAGCATATACTCCCCACCATCCACTACTAATTAGGAGCTAATTATCTAGGAAAGTGTAAACAATCTCAGCAGATGGCAAAAACTGTGGCATTAGCACTAATGACCTTGAGCAGTGTGAGGCCGGGGGGGGGGGGGCTTCCATTCAGAAACAGCCTCTCGTTATGATATGCTGCATTATCATTAAATGCCACACGCATGCACACACAAACACGCACACACCACCAAGCGAGGTTACTATTAAACCAGTTACCATTAAGCTCAAAGTGTTGTACATAGAAAGTTTAACTTTACAGTAGTTTCATTCTGCTAGTGGCTTTTTTACGGTCATTTCTTGGGCTTAAGATTACTGTTAAACATCCTCACAAGTTGCATATGTGGTTTTGCTTGTACTTCTATGCATGCATTCATGGCTTTTCTATCCTAGCTGCCTACTGATTTGACTTGCTGATGGGAGTATCTGGACCTGGAGTGGAGGAAATAAGTGGTTTTGAGCATCGTTGAAAATTGTTCATACCAGAGCGAATACTACTCTTAAGCACTGTGATTATGTATGGGCGTGTTTTCATCTCATTTTACATATCCAGTGCACTGATGCTGTGCTGTTCCAATACTGCTTTTTGTACAAGATAGGATAATAAACACTCCATTGAACCCACGCAGGGAAACTGTAGAGTAGAGGATCCGAACGTGATTGTAGGGTTCTGCTTCAACGCAAAGTCGTCTCTGATGCACATTTCAGAGTACACATCTGGCATAGCTCCAACATGTGGCATATTTTGCTTGCAAACAGCATCTTGAGGATGCGGAGGTCTCCTGTCTAATTGTGCTGTCCTTCAGTGGTCTGGGATAATAGTATAAGTCATTTTTCTGACCACCTGCAAGGACAGGCGTAGTCTAGTTTGGTGCTCTTTCTACTATACTTGACATATTGGCAGATTTTAGCTTATTGCGGGTATATTAGTTTCGGTTTATACGTTGGATGATAACCAAGAAGAGACTGCAGTAAGGAAATGCCAAACAAGTTTGAGGTCATTTAGAAACAGAGGGATTGTCCACCAGAGAGAACTGACAAGTTTAGTTTTTCAACTGTAAAATGTTCCGCTCGGCATAGATCTTTAAAATAACCCCAAAAGAAATGAAAAAAAGAACCAATCAAAGGGATCTGTATGTAAATTATTTTTGTATTTTATGTGTTTATGTTGAAAAAATTATTTGTACTCCTACCTTCCGTTTCTCTTTGTAATTCCATGCACCATAGTTATGCCAGTTATTTGAATTGTTTCATCGTGATAAACTGACCTGTGTAAAAGGTACTGTGAGAATATTTCCCATTTGTCCATCATCCCTGTGACTACATGTGAATCCTTGGTTGTTCAGAAATGGGGAAAACAAAGGTATTATTTTTTTATTTCTTTTGAAGGCATATAATACAGTATAACCTCTTAATAAAGACTTATACTGTATCTTCTATCCTGCAGCCGGCTTAAATATAGGGCTTAAACTATCCTTGGGCCATGTTTTATAATGAACCTCCGCTCCTTGTGTTTAGGGTGTGGATGTAGTGACTAGAACAATATATGAGGTTGAGCCAAAGAGTAAACATGCAATTTGCGAGAAGCATTTGGTAGCAAGGCTACTCATCGAAAAACTATAAATCTTGAGTGCGCACTGTTCATAGACATGATTCTCCCATCTGTGCCTCTGCCCACTGTTTTTCATTTAGGTTTGTCCATTTAATTCACATGAAAAAGGGCAAAAAAAAAACTCTAGAAAAAGGATAATGTTGAGGAACATCTGATCTAATTTAGTCGGTGAGGATACTGCTGTTCACATCAAGGTGTAAGTCTCCTTGTAGACCTGAGATGACTAATTAACCCTTCCACTCCACTTGTAACTGTGCCTCAGAGTAGCTCGAGACACTTGTTCAAATTGGCTCCAGAAGTGCCTGTCTTCTGCTCGCTCTCATCTTCATCAATGCCTGCTCAGATACTGCTGTCATAACACACACTCACGCCCACTGGAACACATCTGTACCCTCCAATCAAGACGGCTTTTGTGATGGTGATCTCCTCAGAGAAATAAACTCGGCTCCCTTTCCACAGATCATTTTAAGGTTAATGCTTTATTTCCCTCTATGTCTGTGTAAATCAGAATTGTCAGATCGTTCATTCATTCATTAACCATACTGCTTATCCCGAAGGGTCGCAGGGGGGGGCTGGAGCTAATCCCAGCTAACATTTGGGCGAGAACAGTCAGATCGTTTGTGGCAAATTAAGCTGCATTCGTTGCACATCTTCTCAGGCACGGCCACTCCGAGGAAGTCGTGCTTGCTCGCTTGCCGATTGCGAGTGAAGCGAACATTGCAGACAGGGCGTCTGGCAAAAGAACAAAGTGATGGAGTGAAAAGAAGGTGAAGAGAGGGAGCGCACAAAGAAGGCGGAAGCATGGAGGCTGCATTGTGTGACCCCCATCTGGGACATAAATGGCAAAGGCAAGCGGCTTCTGGTATCTTGCTTTTGAAAGACCTTAGCTCTTGATGTGATCCCACCTGCCCGGCTTGGCAAAAGGCCATTCTGCCCTTTTCCTTACAATGACAACACTCTTCTTTCCAGAACAATGCATCATAGGACTGTTTGGCTCTGATCTGAATATAAAAGAGGCCTGATGCAGCAGGTTAAGAATGGGATATTCTGGGCTAATTGCAGCAAGGACTAGCCTGGTTCTCTTGCTGTTAGATGCATCTAGACAGGTAAAGGGTACAGAGAGAAAGAGAGCTTGTCCTTATGGCGCAAAGTTAAAACAGAATCACTTTTTGGAGAAACGCAGTGGTTCCCGAACAACGCTGCAAAAGGCTCCTGTGACGTGAACATTTTCAAGTATTAAATCCAGTGGTTACAGCCCTGCATAACGTTACACTCCCCAAAGCATTTGTCGAGATCTGGGAACGCAGCAGCATCACCTCCAGGTTAGCCAGACGATTTGATACAACTGGTTTAGAGCCAAGACAAGCCAGCCACAGGCAGCCTCGTTATGTGTGGTATTAGCGGAAAAGAGCAACAAATGGAAATAGGACTCTATAGTTCAGATATTATTGAAACAAAAAGCCATGGTCATTTGTCCATGTCTGGCATCCAATTAAAACCCATATGGCGATCTTAATATTCACCAAGCACCATTAGTACTTATCTACTTATTACATATCTACTGTCCTAAGCATTTAACAGTTTGTTCGACGTCATTAGATCAGATGTTGTGATGTTAAGTGCGTTGAATCAGTATTGTTATAGCAAAAGCTATATCAGCATAAGTGATAGAAAATATGGCTAAAAGAAAACAAACTACTTTTCAATTTGTAATAAATCTGAATGATCCGTTACTTATCCTTTACAACAAAGCTTTGGCATGAACACAGCATCTCTTTTTCAATAGCAAAAAGACATGAGCCATGGTATTGCAGTGCTAATACTTCAGCTCTATCTGCCGTTCGACTCAAGGACTCAGAGATCCTCCAGGCACGTTGCTACTGTTCCCTCAAGCACCTGCTTTTTATCCATTTTGCTCTCACTTTGCAACAGAAATACTGTTCCCTGATACAGAGCAACATTAGTTTGGCCACGCAAAGAGCACTTCATATACTGTTAACAGGAGTCATTATTCGCCATGGCAACCAGACACTGGTGTGCTATTGTGATGCGATGGTGAGTGCATGTCGGCCCACACCTGATCTGTGGCTGCACGAGGTGAGGAAAGAAGTGGAGTGTGTCTCGCCAGTGCCATGTGGGGAGATTGTGACAGTGACTGGAGAGCCATCGGATGTATGGCGGCGACGCTGGATAGGCGGAGTGTGTGTTTGTGTGTGTTAGGAAAGGAGAGTGTGCGTGCATGCACGTATGCTTTTGTGCAACACATGTAGCGCAAGGATGTAAGAAGACAGCTGATAGGGCGTTAATCACAGGTGCTTCACCTGTCACAGCGGTGCTGCTGGTGAGGAATGGCGCTGACCTTCAGCAAAGACAAGGGAGCATGGCAGCACAATTAGACTACACTCCTGCATCTCTCCTGCTCTCCCCCTCCTCGCAGATGACAGACCACACCCACCTCCCAGCGTTCAATGTCACCTGATGAATCAGGCGTTTCATGTTAAAATTGAAGACAGGGTGCAACCAGGCAGGGACGTGGCACCGGCCTCCAGCCATCAGTGTGAGAGGGAAAGGAGGTTGGCACGTGGATGGATGGAGTGAACCAGTGAGCAGTTGAAGAAACTGTGGGAACATTTAGAAAGGAACGCAAGCAGCGAGACAGTCAGACAGGTTGTAAACAAACCCCAGGTTAGTTAAATTAATGGGCAAAAGGAAGTGAAGGTGCACTGTGAAATGATTACCCAAACTGTCCTTTGGCCTGAAGAACTTTCCATTGCGCCAGCTCGTAGTTTTCCTGGGATTTTTACCGGCACTTTCAGTTTTCCCCTTTAATTAAAGCGGCAGATAATTCGGCAAAACTGTCAGCTTGCTTACAACCTGTATAAATTGTCTGTTTCTTAGCCTGCTCGACCAATTTTTAGCAATGTCCCTGCAAAGACCTTCTTCACAGCAGGCATGTTGGCTTGTCATAGCAGGAAAAGCACAGAACAACATTAACGGTGATTCCATTATGCTCCAGTGAGCTGGCACGCGCCATACAAAGACCTACCCTACGAGGAACGCAGCCATCAGTAATGTTATTAGACACGCATGTGCTTCTCCTGCTCTGACGTGACAAAATATTTGCATGAGAAAAGGTCCATAGGTGAGTGCGACACAAGAGAGCTACAGGAAAAACAAAACCCCCACGTTATAATAAACCATCCATCACCAGCATTTGCGGTGTGATCGTCACGTAGATAGAGATGAGCGCAGGACCTCTGATGGATGGTCCAACCTCGGCCCTCTTTGTAGTGTCATTAGGCAGAGAGGTGCGCAGGACTGGTCTGAATGCGGCAAGCAGTGTCTCTGCCCATTCATCACTGGGCTGCTGTGTCAGCTGAAGCCGTCAAGAAGAACTTCCACTGATGAGCTATGGGAAGTGAGGACTTTCACACGGACAGTCTGTAAGTCACAACCTTCTGCAGCAGCCTTGTTTAATTTTACTTTGGCATGTGTTATATTGTGTCATATAACAGTATTGCTGCGATTCACTTCTGTTTTTCTACCTATGCGCAGGTGAGAATTTGAACACAAACTCAAGACTTTCAGTTGGATTTAGTGGGTTTTCCACAGAGATCTACACACGAGGATTGAGCGCTTCACACACTCATATGGTACATACGGGTACATACTGTCCATCCATACACTCAGGGATAACCAGACTGGCCTCCAGCATTGATTTGCTCTCAGGTCTTTTACTCCAGTATGAATTGGATACCACTACATGGCACGGATAAAGAGCAAAAGGGCAAACCAATTTTCTCTGCGCACTGCAGCTACACCGGTCCGACGTTAGCTTCATTCGGTTAGTCTTAAGAGAAAGCCGAGTCAAGTGCGTGATTTAAAACAAAAACTGTGCTACATTAAGTGCAGTGATAATCATTTAAGCATTCAAGAAATAACACAGATGTGGCCACCACGAAATATATATTTTGGCTCAGGGTCTGGTGTGTGTGAGGTTTCTTCAGGACTGCTGGGACATTATGCACTGTGATGGAGAACGGGCACTGTAAAGTGGAGTGCATCTTACATAAATTGAATGGAAAAGCTATTTATTTATTTATTTTTATTCTATAAAATGGTGGAGGAGAGTAGTTCGCTGAGAGCAGTGGAGTGGCTGAGTGTGTGTATGGAGTGACCACTTTTGGGCAGATGCTCATCAAACAATGGCAGACGTGGTTACAGAGGTGGGAGGCAAACCTGTCAGTCTCAGCGCAGCCAATACGCTTCCATTTGAGGAAGCTGTCAGTCACCCGAGATGTGCAGTAATGGCACAGGTGTCACCAGAGAGAGAGGCTGGGCAGAGGGAGAGAATATGATTTGGTTAACTGGAAAGAGCTGCCACGTCTCCGAGACTGTTCCTGATACCTACAGCTGATTGGAGACAGATTGCATGTAGATTGTAGGGAACTTTACTGAATTAGATACCTAAATGCAGCCGTAGATTTGGGTGCATGTCCCTTTACAATCCTTACTATGTCTTTCTATTTGTTTTTTTTTTACATTATTATTTCAAAAGACGTTTTTGAGATTTTGGGAAACACACCTACTCACTTTCTTGCCGAGAGTTGGGTGAGGAGTTTGACACCACTCTCATGTCTGTAAATGTGAAGCCACAGCCAGCTGCAGGTTAGCTTAGGTTAGTTTAGCATAAAGACTGGAAACGGGGGGGGGGGAAACTGCCTGGCGCTGTACCTGCACCTGCAGTGCTTCCTAAAATTAACACATTATGACTTTGTTCGGTCTATATCATAAAAAACACATTGTGGTTTTACGAGAGGTTGTGTGCCAGACTATTTCTTGGAAGGGCACAGGAACTTCCTGGAGTGCTGTTGTCACTTTGAGGTTGCTAAGCTACTAGCGGAGACTGGAGACTTGTTCTTGGAAGAAAAGAGTTCCCCTTCCACTACTGTTGAGTCACTGTTGTTGCTGGTTTCACTGGTCTGATTTTAATATGGCTGTCTTTCTTGGTCTTAGTAGTATTCACAATCAAATGTGGTGTTTTTTACTTAAAATGTCTTATTATTAGACAGGGCCATCACACAGAAATGCAGTTTGGCTATAACTTGCATCCTCTCTTTCAGTCCGATTTCTGCTCCCGTGTTGACAGAAAGTACAGCAAAAATCCCAGATTAAACTTTCCACCTGCCCTTCAGAGGCATCTCTCTTTAGAGGTTTTTCTTTATGTTTTTTTTAGTGCTTACTGCTCCTGTGTTGAGAAAATAGTTCTAGCTCAACCACCTCTGAATAAAAAAACCGCAGCAACACTGATTCCCAGTGATAAACATTTTCGTAACAACTTCAGAACTCAGAACTCTGGCTGAGCTTTGTAATAAAGTTGTTGTCCATGAACGTCTGACCTCTCTGAATGACAAGATTGCCTTTTAGAAAGTTCAGGTCATGCTTGACATGCAGCCAGTCACAAAATCCAAAACTGTGCTCCTGAAAGCATCATCAGACATTTGACAACCTCTTCTGGGCCTACGAAGTCTCAGTGCAGCTTTGGATGCAATACATCATTCTATGCTACCCTGCCATCAGTTTTGCTCCTGTGTCACATACTGCCTTTATTTTGTCTTCTTCGGCAGCCCCCACCCCCCTCCCCCAATTGTCTCCAGAACATTCAAAACTGGATCTCTTCAAACTTCCTGCAGTCAAGATCTAAAAGGGCAATCCACGTACACATACTAGATTGCTTCAACTACCAGATTTCCAACAAGCTACATCGTTCATCCCAATCTGTCATTATTATTACTGTTATCATTTTTATTGTGCCGTTCAAAGAGGAGTTGGGACATTGTGGAAAACCGTTAAATCCAATTACAGCTTGTGAGTGTTTTTTGTGCTTAGAAGCCAGAAAGCCCATTCTCTGAGACATTACTAAAACGCTCACAATAACAAACCTTGCTCATTGTCTTCCATTGCAGCGTTTCTGCGGCATCTGGTGTTCCCTCTTTCGGCTCGCGTCTCTCTCCACCTCTTTAATCTTGATGAGAATATTGTGCTAAAATGAAAATATTGTGAATGCTGTGAGCAAGTGTTTGCTACCTTGATGTGCGCTGACAGATTGTCTTGCAGAGTGCAGGGCATAGCTTGACAGTAAACTGGCATTGGGCACAGTATATAGCTACCCTGCTCACTGCCCACTGCCCGAAAGTCCCTTTGCTGCAAAATACCCAGCTCTAATACCCATCCAATAAGGCTTCTGGCTTAAGAGTTTCTGTGTGCAGTGATGTAAATAAAACCCTTGTTTTCCCCTATAACCTAATCCTTGGACTTTATTATACAATTTAGCATTTAGAGAATGTTTTGAACCTCCAGCCTTATCATGGCTCTGCACCTCCAACCCTCTTTCTTCCCTCCATCCTCCTCTTTTATGCTGTAGGCACATTCTCTCATTCTTTCCCGTGACCTGGGTGTACTGGCACAATACACTGTGGCCTGATCGCATATAATACCCAAATTGAAAGCTCATTAATGAAAGATTATGGCTCCTCTGACTAGCGACCATGGGCTTTTATTCTGTGCCGTATATTCCACAAAGAACCAAACACAAAAGGAGAAAACGTTGACCCCTGCAGGACTGTGAAAGACTACAGCCGAGCTTTTGTGCCATTATTTAAACACACACCACTGACCAGAGGTTCTGACCCTTCTACTAGTAAGTAAAGAACAAACAACTTTTTGTCTTTTTATAGCAAGAGAAATAATGGAAGATAATAAAGAAAAGCAAAACATGGCTTGACATTTAGTGCACTCAACTACTGCACTTGTGTTCCTTCCCGCTATTCCATTTTGGATCGCCAAACACTTATAAATAGGCACTCGGTGGAAGCAATCAGAGGGGAAAGAATAGCAAGGGGGTAAACCAGGCAAGATTACTGTAAGAGAACACGGCAGGAGGGGAAAGAAAAATGTATGGCAGAAGGTAAGAAGGAGCTTGCTGAGCAGTCAAACCAACCCCATCCATTCCCTTGGCTTTATTTAGACATGCCCTTCATTAGGTGAGTACAAAGGGGACAGAGCAATGATCACATTTATTCCCAGAAGAGGGGGATAGGGGGGTTTGTGTGTCTTCTGTCACAAGGGAATGTGGCGTTGGGGGTCCTCCTTGTTTATATGTATATGCCTTTGTCACAGTGTGAGGAAAACTCCGCCAATGTCGCTCTGTTTGTGTGGAGACTTTGTCATGATCCCAGTGGCACACATGCAAACATACAAACACACGAGCATGCACACACACACGGACAATCAGCAAACACACACACACACAAACACACAGCAACATCTTTTATTTCGTCAACCTGCGCGTCACCGGTGGACTCCGCTTAGGGAATACAAATGGAAATGAGCTATAAGCTATATCTGGCGCAGTAAATGTGTTGTGCATTGTCCCAGCTAAATATGACATTAACAATCCACAAGGTTGAATTTTGTGCCATTGTTATAAGAGGCATATAAGAAAAGAGATACCGGAAGAAAGAAAGAAAAAAAACCTTATCAGAAAGGAGCCAATGTTAAAAAGACAATTATTCAGGCATCTCGACTTCCCTTTTATCAAAACAAACAGCTGTTGCGTGGCCATAACAGCGACGGACTAAAAATCTCATTCTAGCACGTTAAAAGCCTTCTAACAAGGCCATGAAGTAGAATTGTTTCCTGCCGCACTCCAGAGCGAACAAGTGTTGAATCGGGAGAGATGCCGGATAACGGCCTCTCCTTCAAACTACCTCAGCTATCAGACGCTGTGCGAATTGACCTGCACTAATCATCTTCACTAAGTGGCAATTTAGACAATTATCCCCTAGATTTCTCTTTCAAAGCGAGTACTCCTCTGAATGAATTCTCCAGGACAATGTGCCCACGCTCATCTTTGGAGGCTTTTAAAAGGCTTAAAGGACTCATATGTAACCTCTTTTTTTTTTACCGTATTAATCACAGGTCTTACTTTTAGTTAAAATTTTGGTGGTTGAGTGTTTCTCAACCGATGGTAATTCAAAATATAGGCCTTTTTACAAACAATACAAATTAGATTATGTTAGATCAGACAGCACATGGGCGTGAACGTTCATTCTTGACCTTGGAAACAGAAATCTGCCGAAGAAGAATCTTAACGCAAGGCCTACTCACCAGATATTTCTGGATCTTTCATCCACACCCCACGTCCACCTGCTATCATGTGACTGAATGTGGTGACAACTGGCTTCTCTCCATGACAACTGAGCAAACGTCTAATAAAGTGAACCGATGAAGTATGACGATTGAGAAATGGAGAAATTAGCTTTTTTGCTGCATTGAATATTGATGATCATGATACTGATTCTGTGACTTAACCAAGCTGTCGTCATTGGGCAGCAGTGGCTCAGCTGGTAGAGCGGGTCATACATTAATCCCAAGGTTGGTGGTTCGATCCCGACGCTTCCTGTTAAAGTGTCTTTGGGGCAAGACGCTGAACCCAAAGTTGCTCCAGATGGTAGCAGCACACTGCGTCTGTTAAGGTTGAAAAAAGTGGTGCTGCAATTTCCCCACTGAGGGACTAATAAAGGATTATTATTATGTGGCACCCCTAACAAACCACTGCAGTAGCTGTTTACCAAACTGCTTTAGCATTACTGGACATGTTGTACCAATCTTTGTATTAGGAATTCCATCCTTCGAACTTTTATGTGGAAAGCCTGTGAGCCATTTCATGCAGACAGTTGGAGTTGTCTATGCGGCATAAATCAAACGCACCCTGTGCAACACGGCAGTGCCACTCTGCCCGCTCTTGTCCTGCTAGTGCTGCTGCATCCACCTGTAGGCTCTGATTAAGTCCCCCGCCTGGGCAATAGCCATTTGGAATATTGTATTTGCGCAGGGTACTCGCTGATAATACTGCGTTCAGATGATAATGTGTTCCACAGGATTTGGCTGGCTGAAACATAATGATTGGTGGCCAAGAAGAGTGAGAAATGTGTTATCTTGTGGATGACACTTTCTTTCAGTTCATCCTCGCTCTGACTCACTATAAACTTGGCTCGATAAACAGCGCAGGGGTGGTTATAAAGTTCAACTGACAGTCTGGCAAACACCTTGTTTACAACACCTGTGTGTGTGCATGTGCGTGTGTGTGTGTGTGTGTGTGTGTGTGTGTGTGTGTGCGCTTGCATGCATGTCCGTTTACTCTCCAGCCATTGTAGCGTACAGAGGAAGGGAAGGATAGGAAAAGTAGGCTGCTCTTTTCTCTTCCTCAGTCCATGATTCCCCCACTGTAACCTGCCCATACATTATTGAGCACTGAAGAGCATTGTTCCACAGCGTTAATTTTTCAGCAGGCCAGGGGTGGACTGCAGACACACCCCATCCCTAAGCCGTGGGTTACTCGGGTCACTGATGCGTACTGTCTCGCATAGTTGTGTGTGTGTGTGTGTGTGTGTGGACTATGTGTTTGTTCTTTTCTTTCCTCTGACTGCACTTATTTCTTCATACAGCGCTAGTGGTATCTGAGCAATAGTCTGAAAGGCTTTCATAACATATGGTGAGTCCTAACATTCCTCACACGCTTTCAGCATTTTAAAATTACCCAATTGTTTACTCTTCCTGGTGTAAAAAAAACTGAAACTCTTTTACGACGTAAATTCCAATAAAATATTACAGTATATTTCATTTGAATGGAAGACGGGGGTTTAAATCCTGCCTGTTTTAGTGTACAAGGGCCTCAGTGGAGCACAGCGCAGGATATCCGCAGGGATGTTCCATGCAGGATTTTTTAGCCATATGATCCTGACACATGAGATGCCTCTAAGCTTTATTGTGTCCCATAATACAGAATTGATTTGCCTCCATAAACATAATAGCATAATATGCTCAGTGCACTGTGCTCCACACTCCAGTACTAAGGAGATTTTTCTTTCTGGATCTTGTGGGAAATTAAACCAGCTTGCACCTGAGCGAGCAAGCACACACACACACACACACACACACACACACACACACACACACACGTTCCTAAACACACGCAAGGAAAAGGCAATTACGCAAAAGTAAGAGCAATATAGACGCATGTATTGGCATACATTAAATCTTATTTTCTTTTCATTTTTATACTACATAATCTTTCCCACACCTGTGTATCAAAACTGTTTTCTTTGTGTAGCTCGGTTGCACAGCATTAGCTGCTTAGTCTAGCTTTGCAAGTCATTACTGGAGCTGGGGAAAGGATTGCTGTAGGGTAAGCGATAAAGGTAAGCATGCATGCTGAGAGCTTAGCCTGTCGTGGCTAAAGGTTAGCTCATAGATTTACGACTGCCGCCCCTCTTTGCCCAGGCTGTTCAAAGAGGTAGACACTTTTAATGTTTGAGCTACTCTGATTGATTGCGGCCAGACACTGCTGCCTTATCCCTACATCGGTGGAGATGACAACAGAGGAGATAAGTGATGAGCGAAACCTTTGAGAGTTCAGATTTGGTGCCTGTCCCAAGCTAATTTGAACTTTTTTGTTGTCCACGCTGAGGTATTGCATATTGTCCTATCGCTGGCTAATCAATTGATAACCAAAACCAGTGATTGCTGACCTTCTGTCAGCTTGTCAACTCTTTAAAACAAGGTAAAGTCTACTTGCAGCACCTCATCACAGCGCAGGTTTTTCTGCAAGCAGATTCTCAGAGCCTTCCATGCCCTGGGAGGTAAAGTGTCTCAGATATTAAAAGGAAAAAGTACAGATTATCAGAAAAGAATCTCTCTATATAGCAGAAACATGCTTGTCTTCTACTTCTTGTTTTTGTCTTGGGAATTATGTCCCCTCATTTATTTTCTCCTGACCCCTTCGCGGAAACTGGCCCACAGGTTGGGAACGGCATCCTGGTATGACTTGAAGAGGTTTTTTTATTTTTGCTGTTGTTGTTTTTTTTGTTTTCCGTGGTCTTGTTTGGTTGTGTTTATGTGTGTCAAATGAAAACATAAAAAGAAAGAAAGAAAGAAAGAGCTCAGCAACATGGCAACATCATGCCTAATGTGTGCTGGATGTGGAAATCTGGCCAGATCAACTCTTACAAAACAAATGAATAATAATAATACTCACCAATGAACATGTGACCTTGACTGGGTCATCTTCTCCTTCCCACTGAGAGTCCGGCTCCTGGACAGTGCAGAGGTCTTTGGAAGACCAGCAAGAGTAGAGATTAATGGCCGGCAGCATGGTCTCATGGGAAATGCATTGCTGCAGGCGAGGAGGAGGAGGAGGAGGAGGAGGAGGAGATGTCACTGAGCCATGAATGGAACAACAGTAATATGCTGGAGATGTGCCAAAGGCTATGTGCTATAGGGCAAGATATGTGTGTTTGTGCACATGTATGTGTGTGTATGTAAATTTTACGTGTGAGCATGTGTGTAATACCGGTAGCTGATTGGTTCTGTATAATACAGTACGTGTGCCATATATGTGTGGAAATCAGCAGCTGGCCTTGGTTTCTTAGGGATGAGTAAAACATCAGTCACACAGTACACACACACACACACACACACACACACACACACACACACGGGCTACTTTCCAGCTCCCAGAAGGTGGTGGTGCTGCAGTGGCAGCCATGAGTAGCAACCTCCCTCTTAGCTCAATCCTCAGGGGCCCGGTGCTCCCGGACACAGTATACATATTTCAGCTGCAGCCTGCGGGCCCCACACATGCACACACACACACACCTACACACGCACAGGTGCATGCTACTTTTTACACACTTAGGCATATCAAAAACTTACTCACGGTTGTTGATAGACTGCATATGTGTTTGGATGTAAATGCGTATGTGGGTGCCTACTTTGGGTCTTATTTATTTATGTCTACAAAATTCGTGTGTATGTGTCATTCTTTGATGGCAGGTGTCTGGATGTGTGTGTGTGTGTGTTTGTGATGCTGATGAGGATGGAAGTTTGCTGGTGGTATAACTGAGCTGCTAATGGCCCCGCTGGGTGTGTAAATCTGTTCCACTGTCTGTCTTTATTTAGCACACTGGTTTGGCCCTCTTGCTGAGTGTGTTCATGTGCATGTGTGTGCGCGTGCGTGTGTGCGCAGGACGGGAAATGGAGGAGCTCCAAAATGTGCCGGTGTATGTATTGCCGTATATGTCAGCACAGGACTGTACAGTTTGTGTGTATCTGTTGTGTGTGTGTGTGTGCGTGTGTGTCGGCTGCCTGACTTATCTGGGAGAACTCGGCCATGTGGCTTGCATTAGGCTCACTAAAGCTGAGAAAACTGTCATCAGCAAAGCTGGCGAACGCCGCAGACATATTGAGAAGAGCTCAGGTGCATTTTCATGAAAACTAGAAGAGGACATGTCCCTCCCTACAAGAAACACAAGAAATTATTTCATCACATTTAGCCACTATGCATCCTGCATTACCTTGAGTCCAATGTGTTTCCATTCATCATGAAAGACAATCCTGAGTACAGGGTAAAACAAGATTTGTCTGAGCTCGAAGTCACAACAGTGAACAAATACAAATACGATTTTGTGGTTCAAATGCTGTAGAAACATGATTGAATTTGAAGTATTTCTTAATGTTTTAGCTTAATTGCGTCCTTTGAAATATGTCTTTTTGTGTGCGGCCTCATTTTTAACCTATTTTTATTAGTTAGATTATATATTTGCGCGTGCAACATTCGAGCCCAAAGACTGGTGGTGGTAAGGAGAATGAAAAGGCTTGTTTTTGACCTTAAACTGAGTATTTCGGAGGGAACTAGGAGAAATGTCCCCTGCTATAGGTCTTGTTATTTTAGAAATGAATTCTCCAAGTTCTTCTCAATTATGAATTCTCACCCCAGGGCAGGCATTTGTACCTGGCACTGTTCTCATTAATGAGAGGGCTGATTTAATTGACTGTGTGCTGCAGACTGGGTTGTGAGCGTCCGTCTGACACACTAACCTGTACGCGCACACACACACTCACATGCCCCAGCTTTGAGTCGACCTGGGCCGTGGCTCCAGGGAGCATCCTCTGGCATGAGCTGTGCTGTATGCAAATGAGTGGCCTCTATCACACAATAATTGCTTTGTGTTGCACAGGGAGCACAGTTGTGTTGGGTTTGGTTTTGTGTTCACATTTATTGGAAGTGCACAAGAACTTGTTGGTCATTCTGACTCTGCATTTCGTGTCTTGGCTGTGGCATAAGACGAGTGATACAGGATGCTGCCTTTATCAATGGTTGTTTGTAGTTTGCAGTAGGCCCACGTGCTGCACTTGGGGGGAGGGGTGTTGGGAAAAGTCTCCTATAGGCGACGCAATTCTCTCGAGCACTTTTGCCTCAGAAAGGTGTCAGCTACATGTTACACGTCTATGCCGCTGGTTGTGTGACACACAAAGAATAATTCCCTGTGAAATAAAATGAGCCTACTTAGGCTTCAGTAAAGATAATTACATACTTGTCAGTTATGTTATTACAGCATTCCATTATTAGGACATGTAATTGTTGTTACAGTTACAGTATGCACCTAAAGTGCTAAATATAAAGAAGATAGAAAGCAATCAATGCAGATGATTGACTGCGTGGGCTCATTGTGCGTCAATCTGTTGGCGATGCCTCGGGGCTCATGTCCCTCACTCAATACAGAGGAATGGAGCCGTTCTTTCAATCCCTCCTCCCTCACTCTCACCCCTGTTTGAGGCAATTACCTCAGACAGAGCGCTGGAAACGTGTAAACACATGTTGTTCATAACTTTTCCTACTTTACTGTTGTTTAACACGAGAGAAAGGTGCATATTTTGATGTTGTATAGTTTGAGAGTTTCTGGCTAACTCCGTTAGCTTGCATGAAAGTCAGCTAGCGCCATAGAGTTCCACTGTTAGTTCTGTCGTGGCAGCGCACTCATATTTCTATGTTTCATGTTTCTACATTTCACTGTAAGAAGTATATTCTTGTGTCAGCTTAGTTATGCTCCACTGTGTATTTTTGTGCTATCTTTCAAAAACTTAATTGTCCCTGAGATACATGCTTTAGCTATTTGGTGTTTGCTTGGTTTTACTGCGCAGTTCTTGCACTATTTTATTATGTGTTTTCTATTTTTCTTATTTAATTTTTCTCCTTTCTCTCTGGTAAATTGTCTTGAGCTACACCCCCTGTGTGGAAGGTGCTATATAAATAAAGTTTATTATGATTATTATGTTCACCAGCTAGAGCTGCAGAGGTTGGTGATTATTCTCCATTAGTTCATCACTATTAGTTTATTAGTCCTTTGACCACCGCTATTAGTAGCAGTATGCGCCACTTTTTTCACTTGAATAGAATAAGTGAATTTACTCAGGGTTCATCATTAATGGTGGCCCCATGGCATGTGGCGGAAGGAAGGCGGTGTTAAGTTGTGTTAAAAAAAAGTGTTTTGGCCACCACATTTAGAAGCTCGGTGGGCCAGTGTTTGAAAACGTTAGCGTCTGTCCCAGTTATCAATGAAAAAAAGAATCGGCATGTTAACCGTTAATGAAAATAATCATTAGATGCGGCCCTAAGCCATTATGTCGGCGCCCCACAGTGCTTTCCTCCCGCTGCGCGCGTGCGATGATTCCACAGGGAGATATCGCTGATGGATGGACTTCCTAAAGAGAGGGACAACTGGAGATACTCATCAGTGATCAATGTTTTCTTTGGCCTCACACCTTCCTGTGGGTGAGTGACTATCTGTGCATGGGTGATAGGGTATCCCTGCACACCGCCTCCCTCTGACCTCGCTGCACTGCTCTCTGTCTCTCCCCTCTTTCCCTGCCTCCCTCTTCCTTCTGCCCCCGTCCTCATTCTCTTTTATCTCCCCATCGCAGATAAAAGCAAAGCGCACATCGCCGGGGAACAATTAGTCCCGGCCATCTCAAATCACTATTGCACATCTCAATTGCCAACATTTATGCAGCCTATCTTCCTCTGTGCCAGGCATAGAATTAACCCACACTGCTCTGGGAGATGCCCAGCAGGTCCTCCAACTCTAAAGGCACCTCAGAGTCTATTTTACATTTTATCGCTATTTTGCATCTGTTAAGCTGTCCGTCTGCCACGCTGCTCTCTGATATATAATTTTCACCCGTTCTTTTTTCTTCTGGTTCGTTATGCATTCTTTCTTTGCACTAACAGAGACTTCACCTCCTGTGTGGCTTCCTGATATGCCGGGTCTGTGTTTCGGCTCTGCTGTTCATGGTTCTGCTGCGTGGAGGCCTAGCTTAAGGGTTCAGATATTAACAGAACACGGCATCGTCAGGATGGCAAGGGGCACAATTTAGAGCTTGAAAATGCTAGGTAGTGATGTGAGTTGAATCTGACAGATCAATACTGTGTGGTGCTTTATTGAGTCTCCTCTGTCTTCTTGTATTTGTTAGAAATATTTATCCAGGACGGCTTACGGACAGCGGCGTGCTCAGCTTCTCAAAAGTCATTCCAAAGTGATGCTTATAAACATGCATCAAGAAGGTGCTGGAATTATCATTATTGACTTATGGAGATATGTAATGCACTTATGAACTACTGTTCTTTTGCTTGTAATTTCTCTTGATTTTCTTCATTGTGCACCTTTTGTGTGTACCATGTTTTATATTTTTAATTGGATTTCTGTTTTGTAAAGGCAAAATCAGTTTGAGGCATTTTTCCTCAACATAACTTAAAATAACTTTTCAATCTCCAATGCACAACTTTGGAAAAAGATGATTAGTCATCTGCCTCGAGGTACACAATCAAACAAACGCTTTTATGCAACAGCCCTGTTATAAATCCTAATTTCATGAAGGTTTCATGAAGTTTTTTCAGCTTTATGGTCATTTTGGAGGCTGTAGTCACTGGTGCTGCTGCTGTATTACATTACACTCAGAGGGGTCACTAATATTTTGTCCACCCCTTCCAAATCAATGAGGGTAGATTAAACACTACCACAACGGCATAAACAGGAATTGCATAGTTGATCACCAACAAATGAGAGCATTTAAAACCATTTAAAACCGTAAACTAAGGGTGTTTTACCATGTTGTGTACTTCCACGATGACATACTACAGCTCACACTATACTAGTTGTTTAAATAATACCTACGCAGAAATCTTTTTATGAAATTAAGTGTATACTTCCAGAAAATTCAGTGGTAAATCCGAATCTGTGAGTGAAAATCAAAAGCTTGTAAATCATCTTTGGTCTCTCACTTATTTCCCTCCCCCATTCCTCCTCTTATCAGTCTACCTCCAGTGGATTTGTCGAGCCAAAACTGAAGAACAAAATATCAGCACTATAGATCATTCTGACAGTTTAATTTCGACGCCTGATTATCAGTCAATTTGATAATTATATTATTCAACCATCCAATTAATGTGTTCTATATTTACAATGATCATCAAGTAAGCTCTCCATTTTTACATCATTTATTAAGGGTGAGATATTAGAGCCACAGGGGACCTTGACAGTGTGTGTGTGTGTGTGAGAGGCTTCATGACGGAGATATAAAAATCAGTGTGTCTGTTGCCACGTTCAGTGTGTGCGTCACCCGGTGGTGCGGTTCTCGCCGGTCTCACTCAATCCATTCCTTCACACTCAACAGAGCGTGTTCAGGAAACACAGAAAGCGCGAAAGACAAAGCGAAACGGCGTGGAGGCGAACGAATGGCGAAAGGATTTCATGCCTCCTCCTCGGCTTTACTTCTGTCCTGTCTGCTCTGTCTAGCTTGGAGGAAAGTGGCGCGCCGTGCCAACGACTTACTGACACGCAAATGCACAGAGCAGGAGCTGCAGGAGCTGCAGGAGCAGTCCTTCATGACTTGATGCCTCTGCTTCCTCTTCCCTGTTCCCTGGAAGTGTCAAGACGTCTCTTGACACTTCCAGAGCAAATCAAGATCACCCAACACAAGCAACAGCGCCTCACCTGAGATTAGGTAGCTCCAAGTGGGACATGTTCAAAAGGGGTTTTCCATCTGGAGTGCGGCAGCTTGGTGTTTACATGCCAGTGATAATCAAATACCGCAGAGTTTGCATTGTCTTAGGTGAGATCCTAGCATCTGACCAGCTACAATCTGTTACAGTCAGATAGATGCAAGCACCAGCTGCAGTTGCCTCTCTGCTCTTCCCATTCAAATGTTTTTCAGTAGTTTGACAACTCGATGTTTGTTCCTCATCTATGCCTACTTATCAGGATGAAAGAGACATTCACATTCTCTTGTCCATGAAGCTCACGCCTTTTCTGTTCTACTTTGTCTGCGTTTCCACGCGCACATTTGCGCCTCCGGGTTCACGGACGCATGCGTGTGTGGGATTTAACAGTGGGTGTTCTGTAATAGGAAGCCTTTGAGGTGTTTTTTTCCGTTCACTTGGTTTAGCAGCAAAATGTCTCATTAAAAATAAAATAAGAACCTCAATTCCAAACTCTGTTCTTTATTCTCCACAGATGACGTTCCGCCCTACTTCAAGACGGAGCCGGTGCGTAGCCAGCTCCATCTGGAACGCAACAGGCTCGTGCTGACCTGCATGGCTGAGGGAAGCTGGCCGCTGGAGTTCAAGTGGATCCACAACAGCACGGAGCTGACCCGCTTCTCTTTGGAGTACAGGTGAGAGCAACAGTGAGAGATATGTAACACTGACTGATTGATTGACAGATGCAATGATTGGTCCAATAAAAGGGATGAAAAATGTGAATTTGCCCATAAAGCTGCCGTATTTGCACCAGTATACTGTCATACAAAGCCAAAGTGCAGTATACATATTTGGTCAAAATTGAGTTAATACCAGTATCTCGTGTTCTGACATTTTATACTTTATTTGAAACTTTGTTAAGGCTGGAATGTACAGAGGAAATGATTACAGCGACCAACAAGTCTTAAACGTACATGCTAGCTGATGAGGTAGCTGCTGCAAGCCTAATCTAAAACTGCATTTTCCTACGGTAGCTGTTTCCCATAATTAAACAGGAATCTTTTTTTTTTTTAAATGATCTCACAATAATCTCACAGTTAATTAGTTAGTACCACAGAAATGAGGCGGTCGTACTAAGCAAATGTTAGTCTAGCTTAGTTAGCAGGAACTGGAAGCTACATTTAAATCACGTATTTAAACTTTATAATGTATTAGACTAGCTTATTAGAACATGCGGTTGTGCTTGGGCATTACATTCAGAGTGTCTGCATTTTTAGGTGTTTTGTGACAGTGATTTCTTTAATATAAAATATTCTGCCCAAAAACCATTTCTGTAGTTATTGCTCTCTGTCCCTGTAGGGCACCATAGTAGTCTGCATGCACAATTTCTTCAACAATAAGATTCTTTATAATTTCATCCGGGCTCTTGCTGTTTTGTTCCTTTTTTCTCTCTTTGTCTTTCTCGTTTCTGCTTCCCTCCTTTCCCCTCGTGGTTCTTTGACCTCCATCACTCCCTCTCTAGAGAGGCAACGCTCAAGCGAAAGGCGCGAATGAGGGTTAGGGCGGGAGATAAACCGTCTTTAATGGTAACTGGAAGATCTGTAATGTGGCAAACACTGCTCTTATCTCAGCGAGCAGTGTGTCTGCATCGGGTGTTTCTGTGTGTCTGCATGCTCCCGTGCCGACAGCAGTGTAAATGAACCACTGGAGGATTAAAAGAAAACTCGTTGACACACGCTTTGCTGGTCTTCGCTGAACTGTGGTGTTAATATGTGAGAGACTGTGTACGTGAAAACAACAGAGGGTGATCGCACAAGCAACATTGTTGTGATGGAGCTGGGCCCAATCTCCTTACAATCTCTGGAGAGCGATGAGACCAGAGTGGGAACAGGGCAGAAGTGACACACAGATGCTATAACGATTGATCAGAATGGACTGTACTTGAGAATAGCACTGTCTGTTTTAGCCTCAGGGCCCCTTTAACTGTGTTAAGTGATTGAGTAATAGAATGGGTGATTAAACAGGTACTGGTAGTCAGGCACAAAGCTGTGCAGGATTCTGCATGTGTGAGTGAGTGCACACTGTATATAAGCGTGGTGTAAAAGCATGGACATTTCCGATTTTGCAGGAAAGGTGACATTTTCTCAAAAACAGTGGTTGGGTTAGGTGGTTGGGTTGCACCTGTTTTTCACCCCAGGGTGCTCAGGCATGATGTAGGTGGAGTCAGCTGCTAAAATCAAGTGACGTGTAACATACTTCCCGACAAACAGAGGCGTGCAGAACAACAACATCCAGTATTGATTATGTAGCAGCTGAAGGGTTGCTTCTATTCAAAATTCTACAACAACAGTCAGCTATATATGGTGCAACTGAAAACATACTGTTCTTTGTTCACTGTTCAACTATAAGACGCTTTTATGTTGTTCCGGTTATTGTGTCAGCGCCAGTCCTGGCCACCAGGTTGGATTGTCTCGACTGGCGCATGCCACAACAAACCCTGTTTGAACACTGAATACTGTGTTGGGCAGTAATAATATTACTGTCCCTAGTAATGAGTAGCATAACAAATTACTAATAAAAATTTACAAAAAAGAACTTGTTACAAGCTTATTTGTGTTTTTTTGTCTCTGGATTCATTTTTGTAATTGTCGCGCGTGAACGTCACCAAGCAACAAGCTAGCTTTGAAGATGGAAACGCTTTCATTCGGTGTCTGGAAATATTACTTTGATTTTGTCAGGAGCAAAGGTGACAAGAAAATTGTTGTCAAATGTAAATTTTGTGCAGGTAGTGTACTAAGACTCTTTCCACTGCAAAAAAACACGACCTCAAACCTTCTGAAATACCTACTACGACCGCACAAGAGCGTGAACAACAACGTACACGTCCTACATGTTCCCATCTCCACGGTTGACTGTCCGTCTTTCAGACAGACCCGCAGGTAAGAATGAATCATTTTGAGACAGGTATGCTTTTCATCTAGACTGTAACTTTTATGAATTTACAGGCTGCAGAAAGAACCTGCTAGTTTGCAGCTAGAGGACTTATCAGTGATTACCCTTATATTTACAGAGGTGCAAACGCAAAGTCTGAACTTTGAGGAGAAAGGATTTTGTGGGGTGTAACAAAAGTAATATATTGAGTAGTGTAACAAATAGCTGTCGGCAGCAAGAAATAAGTAAACTAACACTATTAATTTTGAAAAGATTAAGAAGTAATGGGTAGTAAATTACATTTTCTGAGTAACACACCCAACACTGCTACTCACTCAGCTGAGTATATCTGTTGGAATAAAGTGAATCCGGGAATCGTTAATATTGAACCTAAACACTAACAAATAAGGAAATCACAATTTTCCTCAAATCCTTTACATCAGTCTTTCAAGAGTCTTTCTGTGCTTAAGTGACATCCCATTGGTTTACAGTTTACAGTGTGCCATGTGCACATGACATATTGGAAGTAAAGCTACGATCTCAGAGGGCAAGTGCAACATTCGTTAACATAGAGTGAATCCATTCAATTTGGCAGCTTTCTGCATGTGAAAGGGTAGTGTGTGTGTGTGTGTGTGTGTGTGTGTGTGTGCGCAGTCATTCTTCAAGTTGGCTTTTCTCTGTGCCAGGAGAGTATTTGAGCAGAGCAGAGCCCCATATTAATGAGGTTATGGTAGTGGCCCCCAGTGCTGAGTGCTGCTTTATATATTGACACCATGTGACTTGACCTTGTGTCCTCTGGCAACCGATCAATACTGCAAGGTGTGTGTGTGCGGGCATTACTATTCAACATGTAGGTGTGTGTGTGCATGTGAGAGAGAGAGAGTGCTGGAAGAGGTAAGAGAATGGTTTCAGTGATCTGCTGTGGGGAGTGCCACCCTCGGGGGAGAACAGCAACATCACCTACACAGTATGCCAACCAGCCACACACACACACACACATATATATTCACACCATTTAGCCAGCATCCTACTTTCTTTGTTCCCAATCAATCAATTTAAATTATACTTAATTAAGATTGACGATTATATTCAATACAATTAAGGATTTTTGGACCCATCAGCCAGTGAATTTTCCTGCACACAATGCTTTAGTAGATCAATTGATCTATAAATACACAGCATAGCACCACAGCCTCCTATCACATGACCAAAAGCTCAGGGGCGTTTACCTGGCACGCCACCAGTCTTTATGCTGCCAATTAACCTAGAAACGTAATTAAGGGAGTTAATTATTAGTCAAACCTCAAGAGTCATTTTTGTTTGTCAACTGGTTCTTGGCCGGGTTGGTGGAGCGTAGCCTTTGTTTCCTGTAGGGAATTTGTAAACCTTCCCCAATTTTCATATTGTAATTAGGCAGACAGACAGCACAAAAACCAAAGTCTAGTTTCGTCGAGTTTTTTGAGCCGTAAACTAAATGATATAACATTTCATACCAAATTTATAAAAATCATCATTTCATGGGTTGAAGATGAACACGCCCTCTACAGTTTTAAATCAGCCCTGAATCTGCGACGCCAATGCTGACAGAGTCAACCGGTTGTCTACATCATGACATTTATATATAAGAAGACTCTAATCAGTGTCAGGCAGTCTGCCCCGTGTTTCCTGACCGACACACTACACAGCCATGAGGCCACGCCTCCTACAGTTGCTACCTCATTGTTGCATTTATTACACTTTAACCACAGTGAAAAAAAGTCGATGTAATCTAATCAACAGTCAGTCACAGTCTCAGTATCAAAGGTTCACAAAGATTGAATTTCCATATTTATGTAGGGCTACTTAGTATACCTTGTTATTATATGCCACAAAAGAAGCACTTTCTTGGCCAACTCTGCTTTTCACAATCAAAAACCGAAAAGGAAATTAACATTTTGACAGATATCATAAGAGAGTGTCACTTCGGCCTATCTCCAAAACATGTTTTATGAAGCGACAGAACGGTACTATAGATAGAGATATAGATTAAATTGCAATATCTCTTTCATCCATCCTCTTCGTTCACCCTGTCTGCCTCAGTTTAATCCACTCATGCGTAAACGGCCACCGAGCCTCCATAGTTTTTTTTTTTTTTTAACATATAATTTCATGGTGGCTATGAACAAATTAACACAAGTTCAATACAATATTATTCCATGTTTGGGCGACGTGATGATGAGCTCAGCTTGCTAACTAGATGGAGATGAAGGAAAAGCAGGGGGCAAAGTAGCGGTAGATGACATCATGTTTCCTGTGTGTGTGTGTGTGTGTGCACAATAATATCTGCCTTTGGACCCCACGCACCTTCAAATACTTTAATAATGTGAAACACATGAATGAGTTTCAAACCATTTAATTGAATAAATAAATGTAACTTTGCTAAAATCAGGATTGGCTGTTGTTCCATTGTTGTGTTTATTGATTCTTTTGTTTTTACTAGTTCCGACTCGTAATGATGTTTTTTTTTTTATAATCACAGCGACATATATTATCTCAGCAAAAATTGAAATCAAATTATGTTGAAAGCAAAGCACACCTTTATTTTCATCGTATTTTGGCTGCCATGAAGAATAATTTGTCATAAACAATCCCCAAAGAGCAGAGTCCTCCAGAACCAGACAAATTGGAGGCTGTTAATATGTCTTCCTGTCATATTTTTCTTTTTAGCAAAGCAAAGCCAAAACAGTTCACTAGTTAGCAAGTTGCAACCAGCTGGATGCCCCATGTGTATGTGTGTGGATCAGAACGAGGGGTAATGTAAATGTTTGGAGAATGAAATGGGACGGGGAATAAACACGGCGCTGAGTAAGACTTGCCCGTTCGCTCACTTCCATTCTCATTTTCCACCTGCATGTTGCTTTCTGCACAGCTCACAAACCCATGCATTGCTCTTACTGCCGCTGCTGTTGCTCGCTTACACACTAACGGACTCAAGTTGAATTGAAATAAAAAAGATTTTTGCTGAGCCAACTTTGTGGCACTCTGTATGCGTTCCCTCCACAGCTGCTCTAATTTCGCTCTTGGAGGCCTTACCATGAGGCTGTGAGGTATGGAATGATAGGAGTGCCACAATAAAGAATAAATATGTAAATAAAAGAATAAAAGAATATCACAATAAATGTGGAAATATAAAGAGAAATAAATAAAAGAATAAAAAAATAAGA
>JAVQJF010080206.1:0-34977 GCA_036023855.1 Gadopsis marmoratus | reverse complement strand
GGACAATAAAAGCAATTTAAACTTCACATCCGGACGAAATTCAGCCGAAAAGACGTTGAGTTGAAGCGAGAAAAGGCTGAACTATCTCTCTCTCTCTCTCTCTCTCTCTCTCTCTCTCTCTCTCCTCCTGCAGGCAGCGCGCGCCTCATGTGGCGTCGGGAGCGCGCGGCGGGTCAAAGGTCAACACAAACCGCTCTGTTATTTATACACGATTTAAACGGCGGCTACATGTTTCTGACTGTGCGCGCATGTAAACGCGACGCCGTGTCACTTTTAAAAGTATGGGGGACAAAAAAAAATAAAAAATACTTCATTAAACGTTGAATTTATAAGCAGTAGCATGTCGCGGCTAATGTTAGCTAGCTTTGCTTTGAGAGATGTGTACACAAACCGGGCCACAAATCAAATCACTACATTTCAGAGACAGATATTATACTTTTTAACTGCATTTAACTGCACCTGCCACAGCTTTACACACACAGCATACGGTCAGGTGAAGAAATGCAGTATGTTTTAATAAACGATAGTATATACAGTAGCTAGAACTGGGACTTCCGTTTTGATGCATATTATACAAGTATGTTACTTGTAATTGAACCTCTTATAATATAAACCTATTATGAACCTATCTTCTAAGTAAAGACTGTGAATACAACATATTAGAGGATATAGTGTTGCTGTTAGGAAATCTAAAAATATTTAAACGGTTTTCAGCAGGTCTGTCTGCTTTACGATCGCTGTCACCGCATCCACCTTTCCAGCTTTGGGGGACATTTTAGTTAAGTGTCAAAGTATAAGACAATATAAGACTGTGGTTGGTCCCCTCTGACCTGCAGTGGAACCATTATAGGCTTGACTGGGAGCAGATTGTCCAACAGGAGCAGAGCCATTAAAGTGCAAACATGTCGAGTCCTAAACAAAACAAAGTTGCAGTGTCATCTAGTGGACACTGGAGACCATTACACACGTGCAAAACTGCACTACAATAATAATGTTGGATACATTAAAATACGCATCTAGAATTATGTTTCATGCCAATTTCCCCAATTTTTAACTAACACTTTCCTCATTTGTGTCTCAAATGGGACAAATAAATGGCTTTAAGATGTATAAGATGTTATAAATCCACACCACCTGTATTTCGAACAGAGCAGACTGTGATCAGATCACCTTTAATATAGTCAGAATGAAAATATTGACTCAAACACGTATACACTGATAAAGGAAAATATTGAAGGCAAATCCACAAAGTATAAGTTGATAAAAATTACAAAAAAAACATAAGAGGTTACATATGTTTGTTTATGCTGTGCAGAAAATGTACAAAAAAATGATAGGCGTGAGTCAGGTTTAGGCAATTAAAAGACACAATATATGATAATACGTATTTTGAAAAAAACAAATATATATATTTATATACAGGTACACAAAGATACTGCAATTTGGAGCCTTGGCTTCCTGGGGTTTGAAAAATTAAAGTACAAGTACAATGGCTTTATTTTTTAATCTAGAAGCAAGCAACAAGATATATTTATATTTTCTATATTATATTTGTGTGAAAGCACTCTGGATTTTAAAGAGGAGAAGAAGGTGCACACCTCCGATAAAAGCGCTTCATTTTGTACTGAGTCTTATAAATTCAGCCTGTGTTGATGAATGCCATCCATCCATCTGTACGTGATTTTTGGTCTAACTGATGATTTTTGGTGAATCTGTCAAGGCACACATGGTGATTTTGATTGACCAAGTTGGAAAAAAAAAAGTCCTCTCGGCTCGTTACAGATGTGTCGAAACTCAAGTTCAAGTTCTCTGAAACCTCAACAGTGATCTGCATGGAAAGAAATGATTGTAATTCACTTTATTTTACAAATGCTTTGGCTCAACTTTCACAGACGCTTAATTATTATCTTTAAATACAAAACGCTGTCTTTGCATACAAGGTGCAACACATGCTATTTAGTTTCTGCTGGGTTTTTTGCTGCCATTTAAATTGTGGTTTACTGTTTTATTATTTTCAAAATAATGTTTAATATACTGTCACAATCATCATTTTGTCCTGTATTAATGTAGACTAGTTACTTACAGCACATTTGGTAAATAAAAGATTTTAATTGGAATTCTTGCCCTTCAACATTTCAAATACTCACTTCTGTGTAACAATTTTATCTCACTGCTTCTTATATAATCCTTGAGAAAAATGACTTTGTTTTGATGAGGATTTGTTAATGTCTAAAAATACAACAATAAGTCAATTTAATACAACACTGATGGCATTTTGAGCCTGAGTTTTGCACATTGAAACTGTTGTGAAAATTGAGCCAAAGCAGTCGTAAAACACTAAGTCAACCTGCCGCCTTTGTTTCTACTGTAGTTAGTGGTTTACTACGTTACCCAGAATGCCTTTCAACAACTCTAAGAGAAGGGGGGCAGGCGCTTGTTGCTAATGCAGCGTTCACCCCATGTGGCATGTCCCAAATCCATACTACATACAAAAGTGATAAGGTGGAGAACACTCAAACTACAGAGAACGCACATTTTACCCACAATGCAATGCACAGAGGAAATGGAGGCACTGATCACAGCTGGGAAAGAAGAAAAATAAATTGTGGGTGGTGGTGAAACAGCACCGGACAGATGTTGACAAACAAAAATAAGTATTATTTCTAAGAATAAGTCTGTTGGTGAAGTTTAACGGATGTCTGATGTCACTTCCTGTTAGTGTAAAGCAGATAAGTTTGTAGTTTCTTCGCAAACAGTACTAACATGATGATTAGTGTGTAGTACATACTGTATAGAATTAGTATGTCGTATAGATCTGGGACACAGCGACTGACTTGTTTCTGACTTGTAACCAGTGTTGATGTCGACCTCCAACTCATTACTAAAGATTAGTTTCATCACTGAGTCTATGAAATGTCAAAAAATAGTGAAAAAATGCCCATTGCAACTTCACAGATGCCAAGATCAAATCTTAAAAACATCTTGTTTTGCTTGACCAACAGTCTAAAACCCAAATTTATTCAGTTTACACAAACAGGACAAAGTAAAGCAGCACATCCTCTCAGTTTTAGAGCCTGGAACTAAGATATCTTTGACATTTCTTCACTATTTTTGCTTTAAAATGGATTGAAACAATGAAATTATCAGAATAGTTGTGTGATTGTAGAGTTGAAACACTGTGCGTTGATAATAAAACACTACATCCATCAAACTTGGGATTTTAAATGACAGACTATGGCTGATATTTGTTTGTCTTTTAAACACCAAGTTGGATATTCAGAAGACAAATCAGTGTTGGCTAGTTTTAAGAGGAACTCCCATATGACATGAACGCAGCATAATTCTGGTGTGTGAATGTCACAACATTTTCACACTTGGTGAAACCACAACTACAATCATTCTGGTCGATTTCCTGCTGTTTCATGTGCAGAAATCACTTGTCTGTGCTTCTATTTGTGGTGTGAAATCTTGATGAAACAGATCGTTTCCAGCAGTAGATCTTAATTGTGTCTTGTCCCTTTGGTATCCTCGAGAAGAAAGCATCACACATGGCTTAACCGACTTCTTCTGTTGGTATTTAAGTCAAATATTAAAGTTCCCTGTCACTACTTTTATCTTTTGCGGCTTCTAAAATCAGCTGAAAACCGCCTTTCATGTAAAGCTGCTGAGGACTAGTGACACAAGACTGGCTTGGACAACGATCCGACTTCCTGGCTCAGGATCGGATGAAGCGACACATTTCTCACAGTGTTTCTTTTCAATCTCAAGTGCTGAATCGTGTTGTTTTTAACAGACGATAAAAATAAGAGCTCAATTAAACGGGCACTTGAACGTTCCACAACTCTTTTTTTTTTTCTTTTCATTTTTTTACACATGAAGTGTTCATTTTTTCCATTTTTTTCCTCATTTAAAATGTACATTAGCTGCCTTTGACCATTTTACTTCTGTGTTTCGCTGCCGGACGATCGTCGATACTCCCGGTCCGAGCAAGAACGTCGACTATTAATTAACAAAGACAGAGGCAGGAAAGAGGAAGAGGACGGAAACCTGTTGTGGAAAATGTGAAAAAAGGGGTCCGCTACTCTCACAAGAGACTGATTAACATCCTAGCGTTTAATTTCCAGGTTTAGATTCATCCAATCCTGGATTCAAAGAAAATCTGAAGGTAGTGAGTAAATCTGCTTAGTTTTGACTCTCATTCTGGTCAATAAGCCATAAAAATTAGTTTATAAACTCCACAGGATCCAGTCTGATAAACATGCTAAAATCAGCTTCATTTGTGCAGAACTTGGTATCAAACACTTGCTTAAGCAATCTGTTTTTGTAATAAAGCTCTTATCCTCATGTCAGACAAAGGATTTGTGAATTATTTTCTCTTCACGATGCTTTGGCAAGTCCAAACACTTTAACGGAATAGTGTAAAACTATCTCAATAACTTGCTTGGTGAAGTTAAGGCGAGGGCAAGTTTAACTTTGGTTTCGGCCTTATATCCACTGCATGTTTTTATGCTTCTGTTCCCGGTGGAAATGTTTCAAATGTCAACAGACTGTCCCTTTAAAGTTTCAAACAGTTCTGTCGGTTTAAGGCACCGTCTGTATTTTTCACTCCCCTACAACAGGAAAACAACACAGAAATGTTAAAGAGAAGATAAACAAAGAAGAAACGAAACTGGCTCAATGACTGAATGCTTTTAAAATATAGATATATATATATATATATATAAAAGAGGCACTAAAGCAGCTGTTTTCACTGAATCATCTCGTGTTTAAATCTTAAAAATCGTCTGTTAGTAGGATGATGCTGTGATGTTGTTGTGCGTTTTTGTTTTATACCCTGTCTGCAGAGCAAATCTCCCTCTCTGGGGCAGTAAAGAGTTGAAATGAACTTAATCAAGACATATTTTCAAAAGGACAAAAAGTAAGGAGATATACTTTATCCCTCTGAGTGCTCAAAATAAAAAGGCAGATGTTTGGGTGGAGAAGGGTGGAGCGTTGGTATGTCAGAGACGGCAGAGGAGGTTGCCTCAGTCTTCTAAAGTTCGTTCAGGTCTGGGACGGCCTCGTCCACCGTGTGGAGGCCAGACAGCTGTGGATGCTTCCCCCGGCTCTTTATCGGAGGTGAGAAGCACCAAACCACCAACCACCAAAGTCTTTTCTCGTGAAAACTGTTTGAAAACTCGTCCTGGAGATAAATCCAGGTTGCAGGCGGAAAAAAACAAGCCGCCAACTCTCACGTAACACTGTAATGTATGTAAGTTTGCTAAAAATATGTCTTTTCTCTTCTGTGCTGCTCCAACAATAAACTCCACAACCCTCTGCTCTGCGAAGTCATTTTTTCTCTCTCTCTCTCTCTATTAAGTCTTTTTTTCCGCTTCAGTTGTGAGCAGCACGCCGTCACCTGACTGACCTCGGACCTCTAAAGACAAGGCGATCATGCCCATGTCGTAACCACTTTCACACTACAGTGGCAGCAGCACTTGGAAGTGTCCCACTATCCTCCAGGCTCATAAAATGCAACATGCTGTTCATGTTTCTGAGTAACTTCCACATTCACACAGACCTTCATCTGTCGGAGGAACACAAACATCCCTGCTTTCAGGCGGAGTCTGTGAAGCATTCATTTCACTCTATTGCTTGAATTGTTTCCCAGAGAGGAATGGACTCAAAGCAGCCCCATTGTGGCCAATGGGAGGAAAAAGACCCAGCCCAAATGTAGGCGCAGTGGGTGTTCTCTGCTCTCCGTCCACAGGGAGGCAGTAATGAGCCCATCACAGCTTGGAATGAGGAGAAATAGACACTCGAAAATATACAAAGGTCAAATTTAGGCTTTGTCAGAAGTGTTTTCATACAATATTAGTTGTTTTTTTCAAGAGAAAAGACTTGATGAGGAGCAAGGAGTTGATTTGGTTCACTACCTTACCCTCCGGTAAAGAGTCCCCACGCTACTCTAAACTTTCTATGGGAAGCATCTGGGACCGTCCCTCGTGCTGTAGATGAGAAAGTCTTTTTGATTCCCATGCATCTACATATTCCCACTTATGAACAGATGACAAGTAGTTTGGACAGTTTTGGACAACAGTTACTTATATGTGGAGAGAAATGCAATCATGGGGAAACGTGGAAGAGTGCTGTTGCATGATTGGCTGATGATGAGTGATGACAGCAGCTCCAGCCAGACTTTCATTCATCAACGAAGACGTGCAAAAAGCCACCACATGTCCGGGAAACGTGCTTCATTTGTTATCTTTTGGTACAATCCACTCAGCTCCAAAAAGGGGATTCATACTTTGACAAAAACACACCAAACTCCAAAATGATTTTTTGGATGTCTTCTTCTTCTCTTCCTCAAACAAAGACCAGCCGTCCTGAACCAAACGCTTGAACTCTTAACGCTTTTGTCGCTGTTTGCAACGAGAAAAGAAAGAAGGAGAGCCATCCTGTTTTGTCTCCTCGTCCTTCTTGGGCTACTCCATTCCTTTCATGTTTAGTGACAGGAGTCTTTTGCTTCCTTTAAACTGCCGTTTCAGTCCGAGTTGGGATCCTCTGCCGTCCAGACGTCACAGCGGCTGATTCCTATTTGTTCTCTGAGTAGTATGGGTTCCCATTGGGCAGCGAGGAGAAGGAGAAACCTCCATTCCCGATGGCTGGATGGTTATTCATCTATGAAATGAGAAAAAACCAATGACAGGTTAGCTCTGACTTTACAAAGATAATAACATATATAATCCCAAAAACCTCAGAGCAATTTACTGTCTCCAATCGACTGGGAAACCAGAATACTATGAGAAAAAAATGCTAACCAAAAGAAATGTGAGGGAAACCTTCTTTCCATATTGCCCGTTCCCAATGTATTTTTAAAATAGTTTTGATGCTGCCACTTCACCTCATCTCAGCCTATTTGCTTTTGCCAAAAGAACGAGGTGGATATCATAGCCATCGTTCATTCAAATGTTAAATAACCATTCCAGAGCCCAACAAATACTGTACTGATATTTGTGAGTTTAAAACACCTTATATAGCAACAGATGTTCATTTTCAAACTCAACACTAGCATAAACATTTGTTCTGCTTGGTTGTTAAAGAATTGTTAAGTGATGTAGTGAGCGGGACATTTCCCAGTTGAAAAGCTAACTGGTCAGTGGACACATCTTTACAACTTTTATTTTACTCTATTCTCCTTTAGAATGTATATGAGTTTTACTATTTTTGTATAGCTATACATTATATCTATTTCACAATGTATATCGTCTTACCAAAAGACAGAAATAAACTGAAACCAATAAATGCCTGGCAGAGCAGGATGATACATCATGATGTTCGTTGAAAAATGTTAAATTATTTGTAGGATCTACAAGAAATTCAGGAATACAGGAAATGATGTTGTGCTACATAGTTCAAAACAAATTATCCTTTAAATTAAAAATTAGACAAATAGGAAAGCTGTAACTGATGGATTATCTGTTGAGCAATCTAAAGACTTGGCGTTCCCATCGGATCCCATTAAAATAACACGGGATCCACAGTATCTGCCAAATTCCTGATCCAATGGCACGATCAAATGCAAACTTTACGCAGAAAGGATCAGGACCAGACAAACCTGAAACTTTGTTCACCACTAACCTTAAGTTACAGTCTGTATTGCCAGTTTTTATTTACCTGTGTCTCTTTACTGAAATCTAGGTACTGCTGTTGTTGAAGCAGACCGTCCGGGTCGAGACCAGCGGCCATTTGGCAGTCCAGCGCTGCCCCCTCTGCGTTCGAGATAGCCGTCATCCCCAGCACAGATCCGACTCCGGGAAGGCCCTGATAGTAACAGGAGGGATTGGTGGGAATCTGGTTACTGGCAGGGTTCAGTCTCTGGCAGGCGGGAGCCTGAGTGAGGTTCACTCCATTTACAGGCACCGAGGGGGGGGCATTTCTGAACATACAACTGCCAGAAAGGACCAGAGGTGGCGGCTCCATGTTCTGCTGAACAGGAAATGGTACATTTGAAGTCTCTGGAGCCCTGAACATTGGCCTGTCGTTGACAACGTTCTGGGTGGCGACAACCCCAAGAGGATTCCTCTGAAATCCTGACATTTGGTTGAGGCAGGCGGCCAATTGTTGGTGTCCACTTGACATCAGCTGCTGCTCCAGCGGCCAAGACCGTTTCTGATTCTCATTCTCATTGATTTGTGTCTGAAGTGCAAAGTGGCCCTGCAAGCAGCTAGACGAGGAAGAATCTGCAGTTAAACCTGGTTTGTTTGAAATATTTTGGGTGTATGTTTCTGCAAAGTTTACTTGGTTTGAGTTGGGGACAGAGGAGTTCCACTGGTCGCCCTGAAAGTTAAACACAGGATTTAATTGTCTTTCTGCGCTTTGGTCCTGGAGGCCGATTGGTAGGTTGGGCGTCCTCATCTGAAGGTTCTGGATTGGTTGAGCCATTTGATTGGAGTGAATGTGATTGGTTGAAGTCTGCCTGAGCGAGAATGCTCCGAGGTTGTTGTCCTTGGCAGTGACTTGCAAGGTTCTCAGTTGGTTCTGTGTTTGAGAGTAAGAGTCCACCACGGAGGGGTTGAAGGTAACCGGAGCACCAATGTTTCCTGTTGTGCCCAGTGGAAGACCAACAGAAGTGGGGAGCATTTTCTGTGAGGCAGTCTGCTGAAGGGTTGGACCGTTTAAACCAGAAGAGGTCAACTGAGGAAGATCCATGTGGGTCAGTTTCATCATCCCCAGGACCGGAGTCGGTTGTCCAGCTATCATCTTCCCTCTGTTTGCTAGCAGCTGGTTCTGGGGATGTAGAGGCCAGTCGAAGTTTTGTTCCCCACCCTGGTCAGGACTCTGGTTCTGGAGGTCCAAGGTGGATATGCAGGGTGGTACATCATTTAGCTGCTCTAGCATCTTGAGCCCGCCCTCCCTGTGGAGCTGCTCCTCTACGTAAGCCAGGATGTCATTGTTGAGAATGTCGTTCAGGTCTTCGCTCATCTCGCAGCTGCTGGCGCTCATCTTCAGCAGGGTACTCTCCCAGCTCTTGAGCTCGTCGGGCCCCACGTCCAGGACGTCTGTGAGGTCGTTGTCCCCGAGGATCTGGTGCAGGCTGTCCATCATGTCCTGAACTGTGGCCTCGGGCTTCACCAGGCTTCCCACAACAGGTTTGGTCATAGAGTCCATCCAGACATCTCCAGGAACATTGACTGTAGCGTGGGTGTCCTTGAAGGCAGCGTCATTGAGGGAGTTGAGGGTGTTGGCATTGTTGTGTTCACAGTAAATCGACTGGTCCTGATTCAGCATGCAGCCCAGTATGGAGTTGGGGCTCACGGAGTACTCGTCTAGCTTCCTCTGCTTGGGGGTGGAGCATGAGTCGGGGATGTCTGTGGTCGGAGCTACGTCGTACAGCAACGCCTCTCCAGTGGCAAAGTTGAACGGTAACTGCAGCCGGCGGAGGCGTAGCTGCTCTTCCCCTTCTTCATTTCTGTGACAAAAACAAGAGTGGATTTTAACACATTAAGGAAATAAAACAAAGACACACTCAGAACCACCCACCCACCTCTCTGGTTGTCAACTTACGTCAGAGCTCTCTGCCGGGCCACGATGAAGTCTGGTTTCCCTCCTTTAAAGACCAGTCTGGCGTTGGCCTGGACCCAGACCCACGTCCCAGTTTTGGTCAGCAGCCTGAAGACGGTGAAACCGCTTTCTCCTGTTTTTATCACTGGATATGACACAGGCAGAGTCAGATATATCTATTTATACATCAACCTAAAATGAATTGTTTCAAACCAGACAGTTTGAGTACACTAGGTGTTTTAAAAGTGACATTTTGCTCCTGTTGCCTTCTAAGATCACTGCAATAATTATTATAATAATAATTATCTCAATCTTGATCTCTTATGCACAAATGAAATAAAATAAAGATGCATAAACACTGTGAAAGTTGTTGAGATTGTTCTCAGGTCAGATCAGGCTATAAAAATTTGAGAAGGTGCAACAAGCAAATGTTTAAGCTGTTTACTAAATAAATGACTGAAAATGAAAGTAAAGAGGTTAAAAAAGGGGCTTTTGACTCACTTCTTATGTGGTTGTCGGCGCAGTGCATCATGTCTGCAGCGTGGATGAAGTTGTAGCCTGAACCTTTCATGCAGAGCTCTATTTCATTGTAACCCAGGACCACCTTCCCCCTACAGAGGAGACAAAGTTCAGTTTAAGTAAAAACAGATTTAACGGTCTGAATGAATAGTCGAGGATGAAGATGATCTGTTTCCACATGTTTTATCCAAGTATAATTAAGCAGTCTCAATGTAATGAACTGCAAACTGACTTTAAAGTTTTTTTTTGTGATGACTCTTGATAAACACATTTATATATTTACTTTTTTCTCCAGGCAAGCAGGACAGTTACTGAGATTTTAAAACAGGTTCTGTTTCTTAATAAATATATTTTTGTAAGGTAGTTCTAACTTTTGCAAAATGTCAAAACATAACACTGAACTTAATGCTGATACCAAAGCAGCTTGTTTACAGTTCACATTTGTATTGTTTCTTTCTACAGTCTGTAATCATGAGCTCCTTCTGCTTTTCTTAAATGACATTGTGCTATCTTAATAAAACACCGCGTGTGTGTGTGTGTGCGTGCCTGGTGTCGATGCCCATGGGAGTGAAGTCCAGCTTGTGTTTGGTCTGAAAGATGAGCGTCTTGGTGCGGATCTCCAGGATGGACGGCGGCTGCATCGGGGTGGCGATGGAGAACAGAGCGAGCTGCGGGGGAACAAGCGTCCCGTCCTCAGACAGCCGGTTCTGACCGTGGACAAACTTCAGGCGGCCGCGGAAGTTCAGAGCCTGGAAACAAACACACAACGGGATTCATCAACAATCATCTTTTTTAAACTGTTGAGTAGTTAATCTTCTAAAACACAGACAATCATTGCAGGAGAGCTTTTTTTTTACTAGGAAGCCGGAGGAGTTGTCGAGCAGGCAGCGGAAGCGGCAGCAGAAGTTTCTCTCCAGGAAGGATGAGTTTTCTGGAGGGATGGCCTGGGGGTCGTAGGTCATCACGTTGCTGCTGATCTCCACGGAGTTCTGCTCACCTGCAGTAATGATAACATATTTATGATGAGGATTAATGCTGCTGTCATGGAAACATTTGCCTAACTCACTCAGATCGATTACAGCAGACTTACTGGGACTCTCTGCAGCGCCATCCTGCTGGCTGGAATTTGGGTTGAGAGCGAAATGAAGCTGCCGTCTGAACAGAGCTCTGTCGTCTGTGTGGATCAACTCAAACACACTCTGATGGACGACGTCTGACTGAAAACACAGAAACGTATCATCATTCCACTGTGTTGGATGAAGGAAACTGCAATGAAAATGTACATTAACAGATAAATAAAAAATCAAGGAAGCAAGGTGGTGACAGGCCTGTGTGATATCTGCAGACTGTAACACTGAAAATACTAATTAAATGATCCACTTTGCCTACTTTTTCAGGCTTTTTGAGACAAAGTTAGCAAACTGAAAAGCATCAAAATGAAACGGCTGAGCCCTCAGTCCAGGTCGTGGCTCCTCCAGTGTTTGCACTGGAGTACACTGCGTGAACAACGCTCTGAGCGGACGAACGGTGAACGAAACAGAGACGCTGTCGTGCTAACGGAACGTGGTGCTGAGAGAACCACACCTCTCGGCTTCTTTCTGTTACTCAAGCGTCGACAAACAAACCCGACGACACAAAACCCTCCTCTGTCAGCCGTGCTGAAACATGGCTTCAGACTGCTACTCGCCGGGATTTGTTGAGTTCAAAGCAGCCCTGAAGTCAGGAGTAGCGAGCTTTATCTACCGCAACAGAAACCTCCTTAAAATTTAAAATCTACATCTCGTCTTTTTACATCCAGTATTATCTCTGGTGTGTCTGCTCCTTATCTTCAGCCCGTTTCCTCTTCTATCTACTCTGTAACTGCATTTAGAGCTGCTATATAAATAAAGTTTATAGTGGTAATAAATAGTCAAAGCAGCTGGTGAAGTTTGGGCTTCAGCAGCCACTGTGGCCTGGAGAACAAAACGTTTCCTGCCCTGATTAGCATCCTGACTTCAGATTGTGTCGTGGAAAGCAGTGTGTGTGTGAGCCGTTTACCACGTGCACGCTCCCCAGGCAACGTTTTGGGTTTGTGTTTTTTCCCACCCCAACTGCAGCGGACATCTTTAACCCCGGGTGTGTTTACAAGTCAAGAGTTCAGAGCCAACAAAGCAGTTCAGTTCTCATGCGCACACACACACACGACTCACGTGTCTCACCCTCTGACCTGTCTGTGGGTGCAGCATGTCGCCCAGCTGAATTACTTTAAGTGTATTTTAAAGCACCATACAGATGTTTTCTTGCCTGGTTTGGCTCCTTTAACGACAAGTTCTGTCTGATTCCAACCTTCCAGAAATCTACGGTTTCAGTTATATATTATTATATATGGACAAAGTGTCCTTTATTCATTATTTTCTTAAAACTCACTTTCTATCTTATAGCTTTTTCTTAACTGATGGTATTTGATGCTTAAATGATTTTATTGATAATATCTTATGTTTTGGACGTCCCCCACAATGAAACATCAGCGTTCTTCTCACCTGTTTCCAAACTCTTTGTCTTTGTTGTGACTTCTTTTGGGTTTAATTTAGTTCTTTTTATAGTTCTTTATTATTCTTAATACCTCTTGTGTGTGACTAATGAGAGTAGTTTGATTTTTTATTTCGTTTACAAAAGAAACTTGAAAATGCACTTTATTTACAGTTGATGTGCACAAGAATTCATAAGAATACTGTTTAAACTGCAATAATCTGGCGCCATTAAAATGTTCAGGTTGAACTGTTTTAACAGTCCTGTATATTAATATATTGTGCTAGAAATTGCACGTAGTGTAAATATAGTATAGGTCTTCTTCTCATGTTGGTTTGTTGCTTTTGGCAGATTAAAGCTGCTCCTGCACCTCAAAACACAGCTTTTGAAATAAATGAAGCTGCAGGTTTAAGTCTTTTGAGGCTTGATTTTGGGAGGAGGGAACGACACCTTCTTTAATCCCCCTGGCGGGACATGTAGTCCAATGGGTCAAGAAAAACGAAAAGAGAGAGGAGAAAACGAAGGTGAACAGTGAAAAGCTTTACCTGAACTGTCCACTGGAAACATCTATCACAGTCAAATAAAGAGGTTTAGATTATCTGGAGAGGAATGACTTTGGTAGGACAGTGTTGTTATAACTGAGATAAATTATAATAACAGTATACATTACACAGTCCTTTAACAGCACGTGACAAAAGAGAACAGAATGTTCGCCTTGAGAGATTCGACTTCCATTGCACACAAACCAAGTGAAAGTAGGAAGTAGGTAGACAGCATGCACCGAAATGTTCTTTTGAAGGATGTTTAAAGAGGAACATCAGAGTTCAGGAGGCCAGCGAATTGGAAACAGGTTGTTGTGCATTACAGAGGAATTTCCATACACAGGCTCCTCCTCTTAGTGGCTGATTTTATCATTTCTGGGACAGATAAACGCTGCTACACCCTGACCCTAAAGAAGCTGTTAAAAAGCCTTTCATTTCCCAGCGTGCATCAACAACACTGAACGCCTCACCAGCAAGTATTCAGAGTCAAGTCCAGCTTTGAAAACGTTACTGTACTTAAGATATTACAAGTAGAATATTGTCCCGTGACTGTTGTACTATTATATCTGATATCATTAGATTATTTTATACGGTGATTTATTAGCCAAAACTGCAAAGTAAAAGCTTTTTACAGAGCTTTCAACTGCATTTTACAGTCTTCCTCAGCAGTTGATGATTGGGTCAAGTTTGCTTGGACTTTCCAAGTAATTTATATTCAATTGTTTGTAACTTTAAAAACGGAGCAAATTACTATCTTCTTTTATCTATTATATTTTTCCCTCTTAACAACTGACATCTCCTTTTTATACCCTGTTTGTCTCAGGTATTTATCTTTTCCACCATTATTGATCATTAGTTGCTTATGTTTCACCTGGTGGAAGCCAAGGAAGTCCTGGATGGTGGGGGACGTGTAGAAGATGTAGCCCTCAGCCGTCACCACCAACACAAAGCCGTTCAGCGCCTGAAGACCAAAGAAGAAACTCATCATACTCAATAATATAATAATAACACATATAATAACACTAAACCAGTCCTTCAGTTACCTGAAGCAGCAGGTCTCCCTCAGAGAAGCTGACACCGTTGATCGAAGTCACCTGGGTGGAGGAGGACGATGAGGTCGTGGTGGTCGAAGTCAGCACTTTCTGGATGTTTCCTCCGAACATCAGGCTCCGCTCGCTGGTCCAGCTGGAGCCGTTCTGGCCTTTCTTCATGGTGGCTGCAGGTGAAGAAGAAAGAGAACCTGTCAGATTCTGTCCAGTTTTTAAAAAAACAGAAAAAGAAATAAAACTTTGAATGTGCCAAGAAACAAAAAAGATGTTTCCCAGAGCTTCATCTTGGATGGGAAATGTGTGATATTATTTCTGTCGTTTTGTGTAGTTGCACAAATTTCTGAGAAAAACACAGAAGAAGAAACCACAGACAGGAAGTGAAACTAAATTAAGAAATGACTTTCTCCACCCAGACACAGTGTACAAATCTCTGCACACAGTTGCAAAAAAAATAAACCAATATGTTTGGGTGATGGCTGCCATGTTGGAGGTCCCAACGAGGCTGCTGAAATGAGAAGCGTGAAGGGAGAAAAACAGAAAGAGGAACATCACATCTCTTTTCTATCAGGGTGGAGCTGCCTGATGTTTCCTGCTGTCTTACAACATCATCACTCAACTCTTCCTCCTCTTCCTCTTCCTTCTCCTCTGGTACTTGTCCACCAGCTCTTATCACAGAGCGAGCAGCAGAAAAACAAGTGTGCACCTTAAAATATCCTCTCAGAGGGGAAGCAGGTGGATTCTGAGAGGAAACCAGTTAAAGCATGGTGATGGATGAATTGATGGAGGAGGAAACAGTCCAGTTTGATTCATGGAGATAAATTATTGGCATAAAACAGCTTCATTGGTAGGAAAGTTTTCATATGTGTAGATTCTACTTTTTGTCATCTTCCTCTGGATAACCGGCCAAACTCAGACAATCAAACATATTTTAGAGCCTCATGGGGCGAAGCACAACTAGCTTGTCTTGTACACAAGTGAAGTAAGAAAGAGCAATTTCCAAAAATGAGAGCAGAAAACAGCAGCGATGATGATGGAAATAAGTTGAGAAGTTTATGGTTTTATATCTATTGGAATCTTGTCAATCAACCAAACCACGAAAAACACATTTGGATGTGATTATCTCTCTAGGGGGAGGTCTTCGATTGTTATATATAAAATATAGTAGTTACTAAAAATGCAATTGCAAAAAATTAATTTTACAGAATTCACGTTGTTTATTTCAGCAGCTGTTCACATTAACTCCGACTGTATGATTTGATTGTGATTATTTAAAGCTTCCTAATTTCCCATGTATCCAGAGGGATCGCCTTCCATTTAGATTGAATTAAAAATTAAGCATTTTTCAAAGAGTATATTTGAATTCAAGCATCTTCCTGACCTTGAAAACACAACAGTTAAAATTAAGCCTTTTCCAAACTTTCAAGACTTTGTACGAGCCGTGATTAAATAAACCCCCCAAACTAAACAGCTGCCCGTGTCGTCACATCACAGGTGATTCTGTCTTGGCTAGTGTACCTTTATATTATGATTTTATGTGAGTGATAAATAATATGAAATCACGTTATTTCATCTCACATTACAGAGGAGCAGGACAAATATTTCATTTAACATTAATACCGTCCAAATGGGGCTTTGGATGATGCAGGAAATTGACGAGGTTTCAGTCTGATGATTTCACCAAAGTTTTTTCCTGTGGGTGTCTGAGAATAACAGGCCTACGCATTGTATTCTACTTCTTCTGTAGTGCTGCCACGTTCTGTAGGTGCATGTGGTGCAGTTATTCTGAGCGTCGGGCAGAACGAGCCCACAAAACAAGCCACAAGAGGAGGCAAGAAATGTGCAGCTGTGCGAGGTTCGGCATGCGGTCTGGTTCAGTCAGGAAGCTGCTTGATATGAGCTCAGATTAGTTTTCTTCTACCTCCAAAATCCTGTTTTCTGTGCAGAGTATCAGGGGTCCTTTCATCATAATACATGACTACGAAGCACTCTTAGCATTTAACTATTTGTGCCCCCAAATGCTGCAACGATGAGTCGACTAATCAATCAACAACTGTTTTGATAGAAATTAGTCTGCAACTATTTGGATAATTGAATAATCTTTTTTTAAGCAAAAATGATCAAAGAAATCTATAGCTCTAACGTCTCAAATTATTTGCTTGTTTTCCTACTTATCTTGAAATATTTAAACAAAAAAGACATCTGAAGAAGTCACATTGAGCTCTGGGAACGTTTGATTATTTTAGTATTTTTTCCAATTTGCTGACACGTTAAAAGACCAAAACTGAAGCAATTAAACGACATAATAATCAGTAGATTAATCAAAATAAGTCACTGCAGGCCAACACGATATGCAGGCTGCTGGTTTAGAGAACTGGCAACAGTTTTTACACCAATTCAAGCACTGGGTTTGAAATTGAATGCTTGAGATACAAAGACAGTGACACGCACACACACTAAGCGTATGGAGGCTGGCTCAGCCCTGTCCTTGTTAAAAACTCCAGGCTAAACGAGGATAGCAGGCAGAGCCACAAAATTGCCCCTTGGCCTCTGCGTTTCCCCCCGTGGACCGAACTCAGCGGGGAGGCAGCCGTTTTGGAAGACAGGAATCATGTGAAGCGGCCGGCGACGCATCAGACGCTGACGGGGAGACTTGAATCGATCTGGACGGAGCTGGTTCTTCTAATTGCGCTGGGTTCGTGTGTGCAGAGGTTTGTTCCTAAACGAGATTGCCTCTGATGGAAACATGCAGCGTCTTCTCCAACAAAACCATCAGAAAAAGCATTTTGTGTGTAATTTAGAGATACTGGATAATAACCCTCTGATTATAAGTTAGAACTCCCCAAAAACCTTATATGGAGCATTTTGTAGAAATGTCCCTGTTTCCTTACGGTGACCATATGTGACAAGCTCGGCTCTGAAACAGGATCTTTAAAGATGACTGACAGCACAAAGCTGTAGTCTTGCTTTTTTTTACATGTTTCTGCTGTGTATGTATATAAATAGTGAAGCATCCTTCAAGTGCTCTATAATAGTATTGTGAGTGATTATCACTAAAGGTTTGTATTTATTTTAGGCCCAAGTGTCATATTTCTTGTCATTTGGGTTCCTGGCAGCTTCATATTTTGTTAAATTGGCAAAATGAGAAGTCAGACTTACAGCTGAGTTCGTGCTGAATAAAAAGATGCGGACAGAGTAAAAGGTTCAAAACAACGACAAAAATGAAGGAAAAAAGACCCTATAACTGGCCAAAGGACAGTATAATATTTAGGGTTATCCAGTTGACCGGTAAAGACATTTCTACAGTGAATGTGGTTATTCTGGAAGGTTTATAAAATCTCTAATCCTCCACTTCTTTGACTAAATGACTGCTGACATGAAAAACCTTTGGGAAAAAGCTTCTCAGTTATTTTATGTCTGGTGCCCGTCCAGCGGGCGAGGACGGAGGTGAGACTTATATTTATAGTCATGATGTTTGAGAGGGAAACCCATTATTTTGAAATGATGCTGAAAGCCTTGAAGAGTCACTTCTAATTGTACGTGATCACCAGCGTGTCTTGAGATGCAGATGTTCCAGTTTTTCTGCAGTGAAACAAGATTTTCGGTTAAGTTCTGCTCACCAAACACTCCCCGTCTTTTACGAGTGCTTTAACACCATCACCAACTCTCTCATCCTGATGTGATGTGATGATGAAAATCAAAATTACTGAGGAGTCGTGGTATCGTCAGGGGTGTTGGCATGCTGGACATCCTGAGGGGTTCATATACTGTTTTGAGTTTTATCCATCCATCAGTTTAAAAACCCAAAAATATTCAGTTTACTATTATAACCCCAACCCTGACGGTGAAACCGGTGAAAAGCTAGAACCATTTGACTTTTTTTTTTACTTGAAAAGTGACCTAAATGATTAATCTATTATCCAAATGGTTGCCATCAGTGTTTTGACAAACAGATTTCAGATTTCACAAAAAAGGAGACAATTTCAGGTTATATTTATTAAATAAAAGAGATCTGATAAAGTGATTAAAGGAAAACTTTATTCACTGATTTGCTTTCTTGCCAACATTGAGATGGGAAGATCAACACCACACTAATATGCCAGAGGCCAGTCTGCGCAGCAGCAGGAATGAGATTTAACATGTTAATTAGTGATCATTTGGACAGAGCTAAGATAGCTATTTTCACCTGTTTCCAGTCTTTGTGCTAAGCTAAGCTAACCTGCTGGTGGCTGTATCTTCATATCTACCATACAGGCATGAGAGTGGTATCAATACTCTCATGTAAAAATAGCAGATTTCCCAAAATGGCACCCTGCTTGGGTCCAACAAGCACAAAGGCCTGGTTAATGTCATGAAAACACTTTTTACATTGACATGGACAAGCCACTGGAAAAAGAAGTTAGCCACACTATTACCAACAGAGTCAGATAATTTGAGATTCGCCATAACGGCCTGGTACAAAGGCAAGAATGTGCCACAGGACAACCAAACCAGATGGGTTGGTTAAACACAGAGAAGCACAAAGGAAAACTCCTTAAATCTCCTCCCAGGGATTCTGCATGAGTGGCTTTACATCTCACAAGCTAAACGTTTTACATCAAAGAACTCATTCTGGAGCTGTGGCAGGAAATTCAAATACTGTGGTGGTTATATAGGCAACATCACCAACCAAATCAGAAATATGAAGAGAGCACTTCATTTGGGTTGTAGAACAGCTGGTACAAATACCAAAATACACCAAAGAGCCAAGGACATAGTTTGGATAGAGAGTGGAGCGAGAAACACGATAGACTGTGTTTGGTAGGAGCCAAAAATCAGCTCGTTTAATAGAAGAAAGCTAAAAAATGTGGCTCAAAAGGTTCTATTACTGATACAATACCAGTGTTTTAAAGTGCTGTTTAACACAACACAACACACAGATAAACCACAAAAACGCACGTTATTAAAGATCATGTTTGATTGGTTAGAGATGACAGGAAACAGAGTTCTCAAAGCAGCCGGGGTGAGAGGTCACAGTGTTCGTTTAATTGCAACTCACTTGTTGTCAAAGCTCACTGAGATTTCTGTAGAATAAAAGTAGAGTGGTGGTACAACTGATTAGATAATGCAAAAACAAAAGTTGCAAATGTCTGATTTATCTGCCATGTCGACTAGCTTCCCTGCCACAGCCGAACCTTACCGCTCTCATTCCGAACCTTTGGTAATTTCCCATCATGTGTTGTGAAATGTGCCAACATGCGATCTTAAATAACAGCTTCATGTTAAAACAGACTTCTTCTCACTTTTAATCCCATGCTCCTTTGCTCCCTCTCCCTCTTCTCTCGGGGAGTTTTCCCCCCGTGCCATGCCAAATGTTTTACTGCTCCCACGGCAAGCTCTGCACGGCGTTTACAGCATGATTTATGGAGAAACACAACAACGCCAATCGATTTCATGCACTCTCACATTTCATGGATTTAAATACTGAATCATCTTTTTTTTTTGCAGGCCTACAGCATCGTTTGACACTTGGATTGCGCATGAGTGGGTGCAAACAAGCACTGGTTTGCTTTTTTGGTGATTATTTATCCAGGAAAGATTAACTCAGCATATGCACTCTTACACTTCCAGCAACGCACTGCCTCACATCACGAGATTTATGAAGATTCCCAGCTGGGAGCTTGCTACGATGGCCAGTCTTTTGATTTTAACCACTGGGAGGTTCCCAGTTGACCACAGACATTTACTTTTGGGCATTTAGCAGTTATTACCATCTTAAGGCATTGCTCAATGCCTTATGTCGCCTTTATGTTGCTAGGATAGTCCGTTTATAGTGTGTATTTTAGAGTCTGTCAGCCCTAAAAATGTTTTGTTAGTTCAGGTTAACCTGAAGGAGTTTCTGACGTGTGTCCTGATGTCTTTACACAAATGAGGGATTTACAAGAGAAAAGGCCTCGAGGATGAAGACTCTCTTCTCCTTGGGAAACTTTCTCAACAGGACTTCGTATCACATTTGGGGCCAATAAGATACATATTGGCAAGTTTCTTCTTATAAAAGTCCCACCAGGGAATTACACTCATTCTCAAAGTGTTCTGAGCAGTGAAATCAATTGGCATAGCGATGCATTGAAAATAAAAATCCTGCAGACTCTCAAATCGCATGACACCTAGTTTGACACCTTTTCTGTAACTCGACCCACAAACATTCCCTCACAATGATAGACGACGCTTACAAAGTATCGTCTTACACTAATATAATTTCTCAAGTGGTGACACATGAGTGACTAGAGCTCTACATTTAGACATTAGGAAGAAGTGACATTTACGGTTATAAAATGTCATGCAGCCCAAACAGAAACTGGACAGGATGGGACTTGTGATCTTTGTTGACTAAGCGAGACACTTTTGCACATTTTGAGATGCTGAATAATGATTAAAAGTGCAAATATGGAACAGCTGTCCATAAACATAACACAAACAATATGTGGTGTGTGTGGGTTGTTAACAAATATTGAGTTAAGATGTATGTTACTCGAAACTAGACGCAGGAATTTTTTAAGAGTGTACATCTTGGGTTTCACTGTTGCCTTAGTGTGGTTTTGGTGAAGTGTGTGTGACTATGTGTGTGTGTGTGGAGGAGGGGGGGTCTGTCCGGGCATGCTCAGAGTTAGGGCCTCTAACACACTCATAGCTGGAGGCAATCTGGTTTAGTGGTTCAGCGTCTCAGCACAGCAACAATGAGCTATTTTAGTACCAAGGAGAACAGGGTGAGACAGAAGTTAGATTAAGATGGGGGAAGAAGAAATGAAAGAATTGTGTGAGGTATAATTAGAGAAAGTGTGAAAACGCTGAACAAAAAGGGAGGAAAGAGCAAATACAAAAGACAGAGCAGGATACTAACAAGCTTGATAGTTACCAGATGAAACAAGAGACAAACATTAGAGCGAAAAAAGCAAATACAAAAGAATAAATACAAAGGTTTGCACAAATTAACCCCGCCCCCCCAAAAAAATTAAATGTAACTAGACTAAATTTGGATAAACAAAAGTCTGACAAGAAAAAGTAAAACCTGATAGGACCGGCGAATGTGCCCTGGGGAACTCCCAGCTTTGTTTCTGACGTGGTAAACCCACTTCATTCACCCATCCACCCCCAGCATTGAGGTTTAACAAGGAACAGCTGACTCCTACCAAACTGCCAGAGCCGTCATAAAAGAGGAGAACCCCCCTCCGGGCAGCTTCATTTGGGTACTGTACACTGATCAACAGAGCTCGGTGCTATGAAGACTCCTCTTCCTATCATCATACGGTTGTATTTTGAAAATATATGGTGTTAAGATGGTTTGACAATAACTTTATGGGGCTTTAAAGAAGCTAAAAGTGTTCTACAGCACTATTGCAAAAATATAGACATTTCTTTTTCTAATGTGTTTTTATCCAACCAACAGTCCAATACGGAAAGATATTCAATTTACTATAACATAAAATAAAGTACAGCAACAACTCCTCATGACTGAGAAGCTGTAACTAGGGAATGTTTAACAGTTGCCAATCGATTATCATAATTGTTGCCAATCAACAAATCAATCAAATAATTTCAGCTCATACAGCGCCTTGAAGAAAGTTGTAGATTCTCAACCAAGTTCAAAATTTAATATATTTATATATTTCAGATAAAAAAAAAGTCAATGAATATTTTACAACGTTGGGATGGTGTGATGGATATTTTTCACCATTTTCTTACCTTGACAATTAAAAATTGATGGACTAACTGAGAAAATACTTAAATACAGCCCCTAAAAGGCTTCGTATAGATACTTTATGTTGACAGTTCAATTAAATTAAATTTTATTTATATAGCGCTATATCATAACAGAGTTATCTCATAGCACTTGTTAATACAGAGCAAGTCTAAAGCAACTCTATATGTATAGACCCAACAATTAACCAAAATAACCTTTTTCTGGATGTGGGCCACAAAAACCCACCCTATGTACTTCATCACCTCGTCATCAAACCAAAAGTATATGAAATCATTTTAGGCTGTTGCACCCCCACTACTCCAAATCATATTTGCGAACACGCAACCCTCCCTCCCCCATCCCTCCATCTCCCAACACCCACTCTGAAGCACTTTGCGGTTTTTGTCGACTTTGAAACCCAAGAGCTGAATGGAGTCATTGTTCTTCATCCCTTTGGACTGCAGGATGGAGGAGGAGAGGGGGGTGACAGGAGATCAGCATCACCAACACTCATGCCCCCCCCACCGGTGCAGGTTTGGACATGTATGACGAGGACTTTTGCGAAAGTACAGAAAAGTCCTTGTCTGGTGTTGAAAGCGAGAAGGGTTTCAGATTCAAAGTTGACTCTGAGTGCTTCTCCATTTGCTCTCTCGTCTGTTGTACTGTCTCCTTTGATCAGGGACATTTTATTGCAACAAACTGCCATAATAAGATTACATCCTTACTACTTACTTAATATAGAGGACACTGTGCTGTGAAACAGAATTTCTGTAGCTACCGACGAGCACATGGTAAGAAAGCTGAGACATAAAATGCAATTTCATCCAAAAAAAACACACACTAAATAAATCCAAGGTAGAGTTTGTGATGATTGACTTGTTGTAAACCAAGACGTTATTTGGCGTGTGGCAACTTCTCAGACAAAGGTTTGTTGCAACTCTACCCTCAAACAATCACAGATAAAACCTCCAAAATGCTGCGCTATGCTTTAATTCAACATCCTTATATAAAATGCATTGTAACTGCAACTAACTTTTGATAGCCAATGTGACACCAACGTTCATTTTGTTTTCTAGCTTATTTTCTTCCTGCTCTCCCCCACGGTTGTCGTAACTGCCACTTCCTGCTCTGCGGCTAAAAGTCTCACTTTGATAACCACAACTATTGCGCAGATGGCCGCGCCCAAATGGTAAATGGTAAACAACATCAGGACTGAAAATACACACCGTTAGTGTAAAAAATATCCAGTTTATTTATAATTTTAAAGACAAAAGTTGTCAACCTGCAGGTTTATACACTTTCTGTCTTCAAGTTGCTGGAAATGGGAAAATTTGAAACGACTGCACGCGCACACACACACACACACACACACACACACACACACACACACACACAGACTCAGAAACAACACACAACATCCTATGAAAGTTCATACTCCAAACACACACACACACACACACACACACACTCTGCTCCAGCCCTGAACCAGCTCTTCCTATGACAGTGCTGACCTCTGACCCCTGGCATGCTACGATAAGGCCGAGTCTGGTAGAGACATCGCAGCGTTTACATTCCTCTGTCTGAACGGCAGGTCACCCTCGGGTGCCTCCGCTGATACTGCACACGAGCCACCACACCCTGACACACACACACACACAGGGATCATACAATCAGTCATCAAATGAAGGGCAACTTCAGGAGTTAATCTTTCAACACACCACATATCCACTTGGGGAGAAAACACTGAAGTTCATCACTCAGTGTCTCTAAAAACCTGTTTAAGCCTTGGACAAACCTGAAGACGAGCTGGAACCTACACAGACTGAACAAACCAACATAAAGATGGTGTTTATGTTTTAGGTCACACAGGTTTTTGATTAACACACACGACTGAATATTACTGCAGTCACACAGAGTTTGAGCTCAAAACTTTTTAGGAAGATGTTTGCTTCTTATCTTTTTTCCTTCCAAAAGTGAACATGCAGCACAGACAGACAGTAACGTTTAAACAGGGATAAATAGTCGGGTCAATTTCACACAGAAATGATAAGCTGAAAGCAGTTCACAGCTGTTTGGAAACTCGTTCCCCAAAAAAAGCATACGGTCACGATGTTGATCCACACCCAGAGCCTCGGATGGATAGATGGATGGAGAAAGAAAGAAAGAAAGAAAGTGCCTGATGTTCACTTCAACACAACTGCTGGAAATACGGCTAATTTGCTGTAGTTGCGCACACACACATTCACACACACGTGCACACACACACACACGCGCACACACACACACACGCACACTTAGTCTCGCGTGCGAACTTTCAATCCCCGACATCCTGAGCCGAGAAAGGAGAGGAAGGAGCCCGGCGGAGGAAAAGACGAGGAGAGAGAAGGAAAACATTTAGCATGATTATTGTGTGAGCGCGCACACACACACACACACACACACACACAGGCTACGGCTGCCAAAGCGTCCGATACGTCTACACCGGCTTTTGAATGGTTTGTTCTCCAATTTGGAACTGCTAAATGTTATTATACAGTAGATACTGATGAGGGGGGGAGGCGGAGGAAGGAGGAGTCGAGAGGCGAAAAAAGAGCAGGAGGAGAAAATGGAAAGTGAAAAGAGGTAAAGGGAGGTGAAATGAGATTTTGGTAGAGGGGGCAGGAAAGAAATGGGAGTAAGAGGGTGAGAGGGGTGGAGGAGGTGTGGAGGGACAGGAGGAGAAGGAGGCACAGCAAGGTGGAGGACAACGAGGGGAGCTGGGAGGAAGAGGAATAGGAGGGGGGATGGAGATGATTACAGCGAATTAAAGTAAAATCAAAGGAGGAGGTTAAGAAAAGTTTTTAAAAGTCGGAGGAAGTAAATGGGAGGAGGAGGAGGAGGAGGATGGAGAAGGTAAAAGAGCAATGTGAAAGGAGGAGAAGGAAAAATAAACGAGCAAGATGGGAGGAGGTGGTAGGAAGAGGAGGGGGGGGGGGGGGCAATACAGCAATAGCCAGTAATCTGTAATGAAGGTTGAAGCATAATGTAGGACCGGAGCTGTTATCGCTGTCGTGCCGTGGACCCATTGAGGACAGGAAACCACCCACCGACACACACACACACACACACACGCACACACACACGCACACATTCCCTGGACTTTTCAACCACTGAGTAATCAAGCTGGCAGTACGAGTAAAGGTTATCTTGGTATAAACAAGTGTCCATCTGTACCAAACCTGGTTGAAACATGTTTAACATGATCTGGTTTAATCTTATTAACTGATTTAATTTGCATGTTCTCCACTTTCTGTTCCTCCGTGCACCAAACCACAGTCCGCAACACAGCCCTTCAAAGCATTAAAACCTCCATCCAAACCCAAACTGTTTCTGTCCATGATTGCAGCTATGGAGAAGAATGCAATCTCCACAAACGGCCAAAAACAATAAGCTTATGCCCAGAATTTGCAGGTGGGCACATTTCTGCATCTCTCTTCGCCTCCATTCATTTGTTTCCCACTACAGCCATTTGTCTTGATGCAAAAACATGGTGACAACTTCAAGTGTTATTGGAGGAGGTTCCATATTTGTTATTTTTGCCAGTGGCAGCTTTAATTTTTATCCAGCAAAGCCTGATCAGCATGGCTCATAGGACCAGTGATTTGAAAACTGTGCAGTTCGACTTTAATCTTGTGTGATTCTGTCACGTCTGTGACAAAAGATTGAGCAGAATTCTCAATGAAACAAATTATAATTTTCACTTTTGCTGCTATTACATCTGATCTAAGCAGGGGCCGTTTGAAATGTTTGAGCACCGTTGTTGAGTTTTGTTTTGATACCTACAGCAGTTTCCGTCAAACCTTCAGATAAGTAACTTTTTCCACGTCTGACAATTCAAAAAAGCAGTGTTTTCTTATGAATTCCGAACTCGCCAGTATGTCAGGTCAACGCATGTTCCCTGCAGAATGAGCATCAGTCAGGATGGAAATATCTGTCAGACTCCCAATAGTTATCAGTCAGTAAACCAGTCAGTCAGTAAGAAAACCAGCAACACAGTCAGCAAAACCAGACAGTCAGTAAACCAGTCAGTTGGTCAGTGAACTAGTCAGCCAGTCATTGAGTATCTGGCCTGTGCTGAGGGCGGCCGGTGATAACCCTGAGCGCTGACTGACAGGCGCTCTCAGCAGCAGACAGGCTCGGCAGGCAGCCAGTGGCGTTGCGTGTAAAGAGTTTATTTAGACAAGAGAGCGAGGGGAAAAGACGAGTAGGGGGGGGCTGGCTGTTCAAAGATGTTTTGTTCGGGCCTGTGGGAGCATTTCTGCTGCAGAGAGGGAAGAGGTCTCACTCCTGTCAGAACTCAACAACCCGACAGAAAGTTTAGAACAGAACAGAACTGGTCGAGCTGACCAGATGGGATCTTAAACTGTAACATACACACTTATTCACATATGCATGCAAATGCACACTCAGATTCATGCACAAAAACCTGAGCAAGAAATGCAAAGAAATGTGTACAAATACACACATACAAGTGAAAAGAATGTAAGAACACACACCCAAAAAACATGATATGCTCTGTTCCTGGCAGAGGGGTGTGTGTGTGTGTGTGTGTGTGTGTGTGTGTGTGTGTGTGTGTGTGTGTGTGTGTGTGTACTTTACATGGAAACACTATCAGTCTGATCAGAGGAGTTGGCTTGATTTAATGTGTTTTCTGCAGTGTGTGTGTGTCTGATCATGCCTGAGTGATAAGTCAAAGCCAAAGATTTTCTCTCTCTCTCTCTCTCTGGACCCACTTTACCTTCTTACTGCATAAACTATATGAATACAGCCTTGCTGCACAGGAAACGTAACTGGATGAGAGTTTAGTGAAGACGATTGCGTCACACCACTGACATCAGTAGTACGCCTTTCTCCACATAGAGACCACATTTCCCATCAGCCCCATTGCTTCCTGTCTCCCTTGCCCTTCCTTGAAGTAAAAAAAGAATATAACATCAAAAGATTTCCAAAAGCATGAAAACAGTCAGTCAACTTAATGTTAGATTTCCAGAAGCTAACTGTGATTTGAAAAATGAAACAATCAACAGAAAATTAATCAGCTACTATTTTGAGAATTCACTTATCGTTTAAGTCCATTTTTAAGCTGAAATGCGAAACATTCAATCATTTTAGCTTCTCAAGTGTGACGATCTGCTGCTTTTCTCTGTCTTACATGATAGTCAACTGAATATCTTTGGGTTTTTGACTGTTGCATCTTTTAGGCCACTAGAGACTGACGGTGTGATTATTTACATGTCAAACTAAAGTCAAATTCTGCATCAACATAAAGCCACTCAGAAGCCATTTTAGGGACGTTTTCCGGGCACATCACAGGCCTGTTCTGAGCTGTCATTTAAAAAACAAAAACGTGAATCAGAGGAAAACAGGCGACCTCAGCAGCTTCCTGCCCAGCATTCAGCGGTGGGCGGTGAAACCCAGAGGAGCTTCGGTAAAATGACGTAACCAACGCCATGATTCAGCCTTCCCCTCAGCTTTAACCTGCAAGTGACATTCAGGAATCTTTAAGGTGGACTGAAAAATGAAGACTTCGTCTGCTTCCTCCACCTGAGGCTTTGATACACTTGTGGTATATATGACATACTAACAGGATTCAACTGAGATTATCTTGAATGACATTTTATTTTCAGCTTGAATTCAGTAGTAATATGACTGCAAATTGCTTTATTTTGCTTCTTTTTTGATACGTTTGACTTTTCTATCAGTTTTGAAGCAACTTTCTTCACCAGGTCTCCCTGCAGAAATACAATATTTAACATCTACTGTTAAATACGAGTTAAAGGGCACAAACTGAACGTGACAATGATGTACGGGTGGAAGAAAAAGCTGTTTCCGTTACCACTCTCAAGCCAATCTCACACAACCCTTCACAGATGCTGCTCAGGCTGGATTTCGGAGTAAAAAGAAGAAACAATAAATCGTTGTGTAAACAAAGCACGGTTTGGTTGACACTGCAGCCTGCACCTTTAAATCCCTCAAACGAGCCGGTTTCTTTTCATAGGTGATGCCACGTGTTGCGGGTGCCACGAGGCGGAAGTGGTAGCACTTGGCTGCCACTGTGGTGACACAAACACACACACACACACACACACACACACACACACTATGTAAATGCTTGTAATGGTTCATTATTTACATCGATAGGCGGTTTGACTGAGAGATGCAGGTTAAACATACAACAGTGCGGCTGAAGACAAACCGTTTTAGATGGCGAACAGTTTCCAGAGCGTCCACAAAAAAAACACGAATCAGATGAAGATGAGCAGGTGTTTAAGGTCATATAGTGCATTCAAAGTCAATTTCATCATTCAATTTCTTTGTCACAAACCAGCATGAGAAACACAGAGGGGTCACTTCCTCCTTTCATGCTCGCAAAAAACTTTTGGAGCAATGTTGCTACTGGAAAGACAAAAAAACCCACATTAAATGACTCCATCATCCGTTGGCGAGCAGCTTTAACTTGAGATCTGAGCCGGTGTGTTTGCGTAAATGCAGGCGAGGACGACTTTAGTGAATTTATCGCACTTTAAAAGTCCATTTGCCCGAAGCACAAACAGACTCAGCAACATAAGAAGGCTTTAGCAGCAGACCCCAAAGACTTTTCCAGACTCCGAACATTAAAGTGTGGAGTGAAGACCTTCAGCTGGAGTCATCAGACGCCTAACGGCAGAAAAACACCAGACTGATTACAGATCAGTGTTTCTGCAGCCTCCCACACAATCAAATCCAGACTGCACACCTGCCCTTGAAATCTGATACACAGAGCTAATTTTTGTCTTTTATTAAATATTAGATATCATCCACCTCCCGTCACAGCTGGAGAAAAACAGTCTGCAAAACCTGAAACAAGACACTTAATGTTTTCTAAAAACACAATTATTTCTCAGCTTGTCCCCAGTATTGAATAAAGTGACTCACTTTGACTTTTAACAGCTGCTGAATTCACTTTCTGTTTTGGTTTCAAGTGGAACGCTTTGGTGTTGAAACTCTAAGAGGAAACACCTAGTTTTGGCCGTCAAACAGATCAAGTTTAAAGATTTAAAAGAGGACCAGAGAAGCATATAAACTGTTGCTGGTGTCAGTCCTCAGGAATCCTACTGAAACACACATTTTATTTTCAGTTGTGGATATGAGGCGGGTCCACATTTGCAACATGCAAGGTGCGATTTTGCAATGTTCAACGCTCGTTTCCTCTCCTCCTCCTCCTCCTCCTCCTCCTCCCTTGACAGCAAACCCATGCAGGAGCCGCTCACTGCAGTTTTCATGCAACGATCATTTTGTGGAAACATGACTTTGCGACTGTTTGCAACAATTACACCATACCATGGAGTCGGAGGAGTTCAAAGCTGTACTTTGTACCCACTCGGACTGATTTTATATACTTATCAAGGTTAAAGTAACTAAAATACTACAGTGAATCATTTAATGTTTGTGTCACACGGACAGAAGCAGTAAATACTTGATGATGGGGGGAGAGAAAATGCTGCTGGTATACGTGAAACGCTGAATGTTACTGTGGTTATTGTCGTTTTGAAACCTTCTTGATTGCTTTCACTTTCTTTTTGGTCTGTTTCTTATCTTTATATTTGGCTTGTTTTATTGATGCCGTTTGATGTGAAATTGTTGTTGCTGTGTGAACCCCAGGAAACCGAGCCACCACTCTGTGGAAGCTAGCAGGGATCCAAATAAAGACTAAAGTGAAGGGAAATCACTTACTACTGTACTACAGATTAAGATTCCATATTTCTGAGCGCTTAAAATCTGTAATCCTTCCCGCCAAATAATATAAACGGGGGATGTTTCAGGTCGACTTTTAAGACAGCAATGCGCCATAGAAAAAATAAAGAGATAAAAAACAGTGTCAGTGTTCAGACACAGCGAGCAGCAGCACATGTCTCAGTGTAACAGAGGAGAATGCAGCCAAACAGGCTGGGTGGGTTTGTTCCAGCACGTCTGCAGGAATGTTTCTCAAAGACAAAGTACTATTACTACTACAAGTAGTACTATATATAATAATGCCGATGCTGCTGATGCTATGATATCTTCTGCTGATAATAACAAAGATACTAAATGAATTAAACTTCTGAAAAGTACTGCAGCGGCTCCAGTAGTTCCTTTTCAGCGATGGAAGCCTGCAGCAAAAATCAAAACCTGGCACCAAATATTTGTACTCATAATACTCATAATCCTCTTACCTGTGGCAGAGTCAGGAGAAGGGTCATCAGACATGAAAGAGAAGAAGAAGAGACATTGTTAGGGGAAAGCTCCGTCAAAATGATCACGTGGCTCACATTTCAGGTCCAGGACGTTTACACGAACACGATACCAGGTTAGTCGGAGAAATCGAGTTCGGCAGGTAATCAGATAACGTGTTTACATGCGCCGCTGTAACTCGGGGGCCTTTAGTTGCAGGTCGCATATGTTGGCAGCGTCCTGTTTAACAAATGATCGCCATTCACAAAGTGCAGATAAATATTTGAGTCCTACAGGGCTCCAACACTCCCGAACGTCTGTTGTCATTCGTAACACATGTCAAAAGCAACACGAGAGACTGCTTACTGTAAATCCGTATATACTACATGTCAGTAATCTTAATTATTGCCCACCACTGAGAGGAAAGACTGTTCAAGCGTTCACGGGTGGAAACCACCGTATTTATCATTTACTCTGAGATAGTTTCAGCTGTCCTGCACATGCAGACATTTAAAAAAGACCCACACGGATCGCCACGGAATCTGTGATCTCCAGGTGAAATCTAGCTGTTTCTCCAAAGAATACGTGTATATGTGATACTGTCAGCCAGGGTGCAGTAAGATGATTTTTGTTTACAACCTTAAAGCTGCTGTGGGCTAAATAATCCGCGTGTTAATGGGTTCAAACTGCAGGTAACACAGGATACCTTTAAGCCCCTTCACTATTTACAGAAAGCTCCTCTGTTTGTAACCTGGATGGTGCATTTAAATAGAATTAATTAACAAACAAGAGTGCAAATTTAAAGCCTCACACACACGCAGCTTACTTAACATCTTTACTAACAGAAATCAACAGTTAAGAGATCACAGTTTGGAGGACTTACATGCAGAAACACCAAAACACAGGAAAAGACAAAATAAGAATAGGAAAATTAAGGTAAAAAGTACTATTCATAAAAAATAAATAAAAAGTAAAATAAATACAAATACAGACCTACAGAGACGTTATGTTTGAAGAAATCCTTATAGTGAGATAATATTCAAACAACACTACAAAATTTGGGTACAGTTTTGAATATTTTGCCTAATAAAATGAACCCAATGTGTAATTTCTGAGCACCTGGTTTTCTTAACACGATGTATTTAAACTCACGACTCCATCTGTGTCGTGGTCTCGTGCATCAATTGAGACAAATTTCCCCAAAATTCAACCTGATACATTTGGTATCTTTGGGATCTCCACTACAATTTAAAATCAAGTTTTGTGGATTTCAACAATGTTTGGCTTCACAGCAAGAGTTTCATATTTTGTTTTCATGTTCAACCATGAACCAACGATTTATATCAAAATACAAGCAAGTGAATATTTTGTCTCTTTTTGGTATTTCCACTTTAAATGTCAAAGCCAAGTAAGAGAAAAATGCATTTTCCATTTCTTTGTGGCTCTGAAAATCGACCACAATCTTCACATCTTGTCACGAAATAACTGCAAAGTGGAAACTATGTAGAAATCTGAACTCGCCGAACCTAGAATTCAATTCCTAACCACCATTTGAAGAGCAAAGACACCTTTTCTGCCAAACTAACTGCTGACATCAAAGTAAGACCTGAATACCCTGAAGCTCCAAACAGCATCGCTCATATGACAGAATGAGATGTTTGCTTTAATTATTATTGAGCAACAGACATCGGGCATCCATTCTCTTTTCCTAAATAGATTTATAGTGTTTAGGAGTGAAACTCTTCCAACGTAAACTCTGGGTCGGCCTCGCCACAGAACCCTCTCAACCTAAACAGTCCAAAGAGGGACCGGAGGCGAGCTGCTCGTCCCCAGACGGAGTGACAGAGCCTCTGGATGGCATCAACACAGAATAAGGCTTAGGAAATCATAAGCCGAGCGTGACTTCATGCCTGTACTGTCAGTAAACACTGGCGGTTGAAACGACAAGAGGCCTACATTTTGGCGTGGGACGGCTTGGGAACGCTGCAGGAAAGCTTGTTTTCCATCAGCAAGTCACAGTCCTTTACCCGAAACTGCACACGTTGAGCCAAACCGGCATCGCCATCTTAACGTCACGCCGACCGCAACGGAAAGAAGAAGTCCCTGAGACGTCACCGCAGCATCCTCCGGGATTTCATTTGTGCTGGTGTTTTATTAACTTAAGCCCTGGGTATCTGGCTCAGTACCTTGCTCGGGAATGACATGCCCATGGATATTTGGTATGAGTTTAACGGCCTTATGACTCATTGTCATAAAACGGGGCGGAGTTGCCCCCCGTCAACGGGGTCAATAGAGCAGAAGAGGCTACAGCTGTCGCATCTATCAAGTATCAACTGGACAGTTTGTAGTACTAACACTGCAATTTGTAAAGTAAACTCCTTTTTAATCGTTACATCTACTGTGTCTTTACTGGAAGTGCAATCAAAAATACCAGAAGCAGCAGCACGTATCTAGCTGTATATATTAGTGTTTCGGTGTTACCTCTCAGCACAGGAGACAAAAATCTAATATGAGACACCGGATCTGTTAGTCAGAGCCGAGAATCTCTCGCCCACACCCTCCCAGCATCGACTGGTTTTATTTGGCTCCTAAATATACACCACATGGCTAAAAATATTTCAGCGGAGCACATGGCCGCCGGTCCGTCAGCTGCTGCTACACGAAGCCCAATAGGAAACGCATGTTAAGCTACCTTTAAACACTTTGTGTGTGCGACTGCCCTGCAGCCTCAGTGCATGTAGATAACTGCACCTTACAGCCCGTACTGCTGACTTGGAGTCACTTTGGTTTAATTTGTTAATTAATTCAGGCTTTCCCTTCACTGCTGCTACAGAATCTCCCAAAACCTGTTTGGTAATCATTGTTTGAGCCTAAAAAGTTTGATTTTCCTCCACTTTAAGCCTGGTGATGTGTCCTCGAACAAGTCATTGAACCCCTACCAGCTCCAGACCCTGACCTCCGTGTGATTGAGGGCAAAGACGAAAGATTTCTTTAAATTCAAGAATCAAAAGAGTTTCTTTTATCCTGGACTCGTCTTCCCAGACAGCTCATTAAGGTTTAATTAGTGAGCTAAATGTACCAGTGAAATAAGAGAAGAAAGCTGAAGCACAATGGAGATATTGATTCCTGAACAAAATATAGACGATATCTGTGTGCTTCTGCAGCTCAGTTTGGATCCAAATAAAATAAATATAAACGCAGCACAATTAGCTCCCATTTTTTCTTATTTATCCATCAGATGTTTTGATAAAATGTGGAATTATGTCACGATATCAGCAAAAATATTTTTAAGCTTTAAAGAAAAATGTCATTTTAAGACTCAACCCAGGACTAGATGGCACTTTATGGGTTGTAATGTTTAGGAATGTGTGTCTGATAGAGCTGCACTGTTGAATCAAACATCTTAACTCAAGATATCTTCTGCAAAATTGTGTTTTCAATGAAATTCCATTTTTCTGCAGCGTCATACCTTCCAAATAACCTACAATCCCAAATGAACTACATGTGTTTTGCAGAGTCAGTGTTTATGTCTAACATGTGCTTTGTTTCCTGGAAGACATTAAAGGGTTACAGCAGCCCTCTCCAGTGTGTAGAGCAATTACACAACCGGAGCCATTGTTTTGGTGTTTGGGCCCGGCAGCGAGGAAGGCCAGTTTGCCAACATGTCTGAACCAGCTGGAAGGAGGCGCCGGCTCCTCTTTCATCTGCAGGAGTGCAAGTATGTAAACAAGAGGAGCAGCGCTGCAGAGAATCACCGGAGGAGAGCCGCGTTTAAAACCGGGACGGAGGCCCAAACATCGGCTCCGACAACACGAGACATGAGCTCATGTCTCCGCTGTCCCATCCAGACGGACTGCATGCAGTGATCCAATAGTGCTGCAGCAGTCCAAGAGAGTGACCAGAACATTTTTGCAGAAAGGCGCAACTTCAATGCCACAAGTAGGGCTGCAACCAACTAACAGCTATTTTCATTATCGCTTAGTCTGACAATGAATTCCTGGAATACTTAAATGTCTTGTTTTGTTCCCAAACAGTCCAAACTCCAAAATGCTTCACTTTACTATCATAGAAAACTAAAAGAACCCAGCAAATATTCACAATTTAGAAGCTGAAACCACTCAATTTATTAGGTGTGTTTGCTTAGAAAGATACTAAAATTATTATTACCATCATTCACTTTCTGTCAATCAACGAATCCATTAATTGGCTCATCATTGAGGCTCTAGCTGCAGCTAAATTAGCATTCTCAGCCTTCAAATCTTCCTTAGAAGATTCTGGATGGATTTCCATAATTATGATACTGTGTACTACCACAGGCTGAAAAAATAAATGTTTCTTTATCATAGTTTTATTAGCTTTAAGACACAATTGCAGGATTTTATTCCTCAAGTCAAACTGAACATGAAAGACCCAAACAAAGATTTATGATCAGATATTGATCTGTGTCCAAGATGGCCATTCTTTTCACATTTGTTAATCTGTGATAATCCGCATGTTGATGTTGTGTTGATTTATAGTGTCACGGTGAATCCTGCAGCAACACGCAGCTAGGATTATCTACTATAAACCTTCTCACACACACACCTCTACAGCTGCATCATTAATACCTGCAGGGTCTGTGTGTGTGTGGGGATTTAATTTTCTGACTAAGTATTTGGATTGAATCACTCAGTTACCTGGCTCTGGCTTCTGATAGTCATCCATCATTTCAAGTCATCCTTATCAAGCAAAAATACTAAATATTTGCTGGTTTAAGCCTCTCAGATGTGATTATGTGCCACTTTTCTTTTCTCTGTTTATACACCATCAGTTTGTGAACCCCTGTGGTACACACACACACACACACACACACACACACACACACACACAC